>NCKU01002676.1:0-18058 GCA_003675995.1 Dinothrombium tinctorium | reverse complement strand
AAAAGTGATAATTTAGAATATGAACAAAACTCAAATTTATGAAAGAAAATTTTCAATTAATTTCGAAATCGTGAATGGAATGATAATGAATGATATTATATATGTTCCAACGATTTTTGGAGAAATTTTGAGCTGCAATAAAACTCTCAAGAGTGGAAATTAGCAGAATTGTTAAAATTAAAATTCAATTTGATAATAATGAGTGGGATATTCAGTCATTTAATTAGCAACTAAACTATGCTAAAAAACACAAAATCACAATTTATTTTAATTGTCAACTCACATTTTCTCGTATAAAATTGTCATTGAGAGATGTGTAAAATAGAAATTAGCTTTCGTGCTTATTCACTTTGCATTGACGAAATTTGAAAACGAATTCCAATTATAAAAAATCAAATATTTAAGTTAAGAAAAACGTCAATGAGGTTTAAGTAGTTGCGATATATTTCTAGGCTGACTGCATAAGAATCTTTTCGAGTTAAGCGTAAAATCAACAATCGAACGCAAATCCTTTAAACAGGTAGACGCTTAGCTGTTCGAAAACAGCGAACTGTTTTACACACACATTTCATCCATCTTCGCTACTTCACTCTCACTTAGTGTCAAATCAATGGCATGCATTTAATAAAATTGCCGAATATACGCTCGAATAATTGATTAAATCTCGTCAGCAAATATCACTGTTTAACGCAACACTAAAATTTCTATAGTTTCAGCGTAGAGTTTGAAATCAGGCCTGGGCTAAGCAGTGGACCCAATGAAAAGCAAAGGCTTGCCGAGCTTGAGGCTGACTGTTGAATGCAAAAAAACCTCGAACACTCATCGAGTAGGAAAAGCTCAAACATAGCTCTTTACTGAAAAAATTCAGAAATAGTACTAACTACTTAAAAAGGTCCAAAATAAAAAAGGGTAAACTCATAGTCAACAAAATTTCAATACAGAATTTGTTTATAAAATGCTTTTGCGTATTCTAATTTTAATTTCACTTATTTAATTTTTTTTTCTCAGGCCACGTGTGTGTTCGGGTTTGTTCATGGTTGATCCATGTGTGCTGGGGCTTTAGGTGTTCGGCTAGTGCTGCGCACTGGTCTTAATTTTCAAAATTCTTATTTTAGTTCAGCAATAAAAAATAAAAACTTTAATCGATTTAAATCGCCTTTCCACATTAAATGTTTGGTTTGCGACCGAAATTTGAAAAAAAAAATTCAGTACATACCCCATCGACACCGTTTGGAAAGAAGCCAGGTCCAGCTGTCCAGTTTTCAGCATCCATATCGATCATACTGACCACTACCATTGCCGCGATAACCAGGAAGCATATGAACACAAACGCGTTGTTTAAGATGCAAGATATCTATCAAACAAATAATTAAAAAGCTTTCAAATTTGCAATACTCGTAAAAATTCTTGCATTTAGAGATTTTTAAATAATCAAAACATTGTAGTTGACCGCATATAAGATTTTAAATTTTAATTTTTTTCAAAAAGTAAACATTTGCGATTTCATTTGAATAAGAATATAAAGTGTGTTCGGCTTAGGAGTTTACTTGTCGACAGGTGGTTTTGAGAAAACTAATGATGCTTTGAAAGTAATCGCTTTCTTTCTCTTTCGATCTACATCTTTAGATAATGATGTTTAAATTTACTTGAATTTCATTTATTTGCTTTTATTAAAAATATTGCTTATAATCGCACATTTAAGTTTCAGTTTTGAAAAAATGTTCGATCTTATTCTTATTCTTCTCCGACGAACACATCACAAGAATCGAAATGCAGTTGTCACTTAATGAGGAATAAACTCATATGTTAAACACACTTTATTAAATATAAAGAAAAGTGAATAGTATTTAGTAAAGTGCAAATAGAATTCATGAATCGCGTAAACTCTTTAAGTTAACTTTTTAGAGCTCTACGTACAATTACTGGTGACAAATAATATGCATTTTTTCAGAGCTCATCGTAAAATTTTGATTTCGAGTTTTGTCAGCAGCTTGAAATAAACTCGGCAATTTCTGAAATAAAGTGTATGTTCTAAATGGCCTCATTTTTGGTCTATTATTTATAATTTGAGATGTTATACTAGTTTACTGATTAAATTTGTGGATATGAATTTTCCATAGAAATCGCATCTCTAACAATGTGATTGCTATTTCAATGGAAAACAAAGTTTGACTTAAAATGTTAATCGATGTATTCTTTGTGTTTCGATTGAAAACGACAAAAGAAAAAAAGGTTTAGGCAAAAAGAGACAAAGAAAACTGTTTTAAATTGTGCACCTTTAGATTTTTCGCGAGTAAAAAGCCAACAGATGAAAGAAGAAGGAACGAAGGAAAATCGATGAAATCGTGTTCAAAGCCAGGCACTGTCGTGAATATGTTTGTTCCAATTCTAAGCCATTGAACAATCGTTTTATTTGTTATCACATCCAAATATTCTACAAAACACTTCGCCGCTAATGCATTGCCAATTGTGTACTCGAGTATCATTAGCCAACCGACGAGAAACGCTGGTAATTCGCCAAGCGTCGCGTACACATAGGTATAAGCCGGTCCACCCTCTGGAAATCTGCTCGATAACTCCGAATAGCATAAACCTTTCGCGAAATAAAATAAACGTTTGTTTAAATCAGAATTTTTCCGCAGGTATCAAGCAAAGAAAATATTGACCAAAGTATTTGTTTTATTTGCGAACATTTGCTGCTTTCTCAAAATTTTGTGCCAACTCTTTTCGCTTCAAAATTCTGATCTTTCGAGCTTAAAATCAACTGCTTTGCAGAGCTTGTTTTCACGTGTTGCATCAAAAAAGAGAAGAAGTGGCGTCAAGTTTCGCCCAACGCGCATAGCGCGTTTAATAGTTTTGCAAAAATGAGCGCTTTATCGAAAATGAGTTTATTGATGAGCGCTGAATTTCGTATCAAATTTCATGGTTAATTAAACGACGAAAACGGCTGAGCAAAGAATTTCTTGATTATTAATGAGCCTAAAATGCGAAGTGACTAAAAAAGTTTTTTTGCGTCGAAAATTCGTCGCTCGCTTCGTTGCACTTTGTTCAACCTGAAAACTTCGCTCGCTATCGATCAGCGCACGGATTACGTATTAATATTATAAAACCAATATGAAACTAATTGCTGCGTGAGATTCTCAAATCTCGAACATTATTATTATTATTTTTTTATTCGTTTTATTTATGTGAAAAGGCCATAAATTATCGCAACGATTAATTATTGTTCTTATTTTCGAAAGTAATAACTTTTTGTCTGCAGGGAACATTTATCTTACCTCCGAGACAAGAGGCGACTGCAGCGATGAGGAAGCTGAGCACAACTGATGGTCCTGCGTTTTCTTTCGCAGCGAACGCTAATATAGCGTAGATACCAGTGCCAATTGTTGTTGATAAACCTGAACAATTTAACCAAACGTTTGATGAGTGAAAACAATTGCTTAACAGATGTAAACTCTTTAAAATAAGAATTTCAAAGCGAAACTCACTAAAATCTAAACACAGTTAACATAATTTTTACTGTTTTAATCGCTGCACAAACGCTTGCCTTTCAATTTCTCATTCAAATTAAAAGACTTTCTCATTATCAAAAGTGCATTGAGAATCTGGTTTTGAATGACAGAGGTAGCCAATTAATTTGAACGAAACTGTACGTACGGTGCACTATATGCTTGTCACGTGAAACATTTCCTCATGTATCTATTCGATGGAAGCTAATCATTTTCACGAACTGCGAAAGTACAGCACTCAGTGAATGCTTCAGTTCGTTTACTTCGTTGAATTCTGTTCTTGCTTCGCTCGCATCGAACGGTTCTTAATTAAGTTTTTCAGCAATAAAAGTAATTTCGATGACAAAATGTAGTCGCAACATGCTTCTTTGCATGTGATCTCTTAATTTGCTGCCGTTTCCTATACCGCATCCACACGAAACCTTATTTCGTGACACATTTTTAACGCGTTGATGAACACAGCGATCTGATCAATGTATTGAAATGCTTACTTAAGCAATTTCAATTTCGTATTTTCATTAAAACGCTTCTCTGCGAGAACGCTTGATAATTGAAACTTTCTTAAGATCATTTTGAAATATGGCATCGAAAAACTCATTTCAAAGCAATCTTATTTATACCGGATGACATCTTTTGCTTCTCTCTTTAATAAAATTTAATAAGTGAACACCAAGCTCAATTAAGTATCTTGTTTTAAGTATTAACAATTTTTTCAAAATATGTTCAAGATATCAAATAAAAGAAGTTTATTTGCTTGCTTTGAATTACACACTTCACTTTTAACAAATCGTAAATTCCTAAGTCTTATTTTTCTGTAGCTCAACAAATTTTTCATATTTCAAGATGCTTATGAAAGTTTTTTATCTCAACAAATTTTTGATTTACAACAAAATCAATATTGAAAGTACGGACTTAAAACAAGCGATTCAATAAAATAAGCTTATCTTGTGCTCGCTTAGTTCATACTATTGATTCATTTTTGAAGCTATGTTGTTCGGCAAAACTTAAAGTGCTCATTCAGTAGAGTTGTGTTGAAAGTAAATGAATACGATCGCCAATGCGATGTTTTTCTTTGCTTTACATAAACTAAAATAAGTTTTGCCTTCGTTCTTTAAAAAGCGAAAAGCTTTTTTGAATCTTCGTTTGTTCTAATATTTTCCGTAAGCTATTCAGCTGCTGCATAAAAACATTTTGTGAAATTAGTCAGACTTTATAAAAAATGTATTTGAATGAGCAGAAAATTGTTGAAAATTTAAGTTTGTTCCAAAATATCAAATTTTTTAAAAAGTTAGACAATTTTTTAATTTAAGAGTACTAATCACAGAATGTGTTTTGTTTTTGGCAAAATTTGAAAAAGATTTAAAGTTTTAAAGATGTCTCAATTAAGGCTGGGATTAGAACACGCTCAATCACGTTTATTGATAAGGGGAAGGAGTAGAAAAATCAAATATATCTTAAAATTCTCGAAAGCTACATTTTTCTTAAAAGAATCATGAAATAAACTGAAGAAATGAAATTTTAAAGCTTTCTTTGGAGAAACCATAAAATATTTTGACTTTTGAAAAAGCTAAAATCTGCTAAAGTATCAAACTTTAGCGAAAAGCGCATCGTTTGAGTGAACATTCGTTTCGTGAAATGCTTTTTTTATATAAATTTTATTTCGTATTTAATGTGAAATGATTTTAAGATAAAAGCGATATAATTTCGCTTCATTTCAACAAGCCTCGTTTGAAACTTGTAAATTGTGTTGCAAACGAGAAGCAATTTTGCTTTTAATTTATATATTTGCACTATATAATCCTTTCTAATTCTAATGAGAAAATGTAAATCTTAACAGCAAATGAAAATAGTGCTTCCTTTCTTTACACATCCTACGATTTAATCTATTCTCTCGGAAGTAACGTTTATCCGAGATTCGTACTGAATAAACAGTTCCTTTATAAAATAGCCAAATATAATTTCCGAAGCCGTGTTTGCATTCATTCTCTCTCCTAAATCAAATCCTCAAGATGACTACCTACCGCTTTGATAATGCCATCTTGTTTATTTATTCTGGACCCAATGGTCAATTAGGCTCGTCTACGTAAAGAAAAAAGCTCGAGTCTTGTCAAATGCAGTTGAATAACCGTTTCGAAAAGTTGCTGCTTATACACGGATCGAAAATGGCCTCACTCACATTTGTAAAGAGCAAAACAGTGAGGAAACAAAGAAAAAAGCCGCTTTGCGATCGTTCGAAAATCTTTTATATAAAGTTGTTCGTGTTTAATGTGTACTTTACACGCTCGCAATAAACGCATCAATTCATGTCTATTATCATGTAATATTCGCCGTCACTGAAATCCGTTTATATCGCTTCATTAAAAGCGTTAGGTTCAAATCCGATTAAAGCCAGGCGCTTCACCTTTTCGGTTACCATCAAACACTTTCAAGCGAATGCATTCAATTGATTAAAATAAATCTCTTACACAAGCTCTCATTTTTCTTTAAAGTGAAAAGCAAACAAAATGCCGCGAAACAATTTATTTTATCACAGTCGCTATTTTTTTCTCTAAATATTTGTTAAGTTTTCAAAGAGTCTGAGGTTTTTACAAAACAATGGTGAAGCGTAAGTTTTGAACATTTATCGACATCCAAAGCACACTCGAAAACAAAAAATTTAACAATTTTCAGTAAGTATTAGATGTAACACGATCAGATAAATCGGTTTAGGATCTCTCATTGAGATAAGACATCGAAATAGGAAAGAAATATTGATCCCACTCCGCTTTCTTCGCGAAAGTTAGAAGGACTGTTGCATCCAGTAAATTTAAAGTCTTATATTCAAGTAAAACCCGTTTTCTAGTTGAATCCGTCCACTCATATTTCAGAATTACCCATTCAACCAAGATTACAAACATATCCGTAGTTAGACTTAAAAAAGTGCATCTTTTAAATTTCCAATAAATGAGAATAGCTTGATATGTGAGATGTTCCGCTCTTTTTTAGTGATATGCTTTGAAATAAAAAATTTTCTAAGTCGATAAAATCAGGACATTGGAGGCCAAGGAGCCTAACTAAACGCCGCATAAAAAATATTCTCAACTCGTAAACTCTAAAGTTTATTGGTGTTTAAAAAACTCCTGAAAATTGTGAAAATCAATTTAAATCAAAATTTTCAACAAAAACAAGCTTCGCAGCAAGTTTCAGAGGCGTTTTTACCCATGTTAACTCTCAATATTTGTCACTGAGTGTTTCAAAAATAATTTTATACTTTTGGATTCTTAACTCAATTTCAACAATTAGGCAAGGTTGTTTGATTTTATACAAGACATTGTGTAGACACTAGAAACTTGCTCGAGCGTCTCGCTAAAGACACCAGGAGGAATGGAATAGATTTGGATAATTGAATTGTAACCGCAATGGGTATTACGGCTCTTAAGCGGTTTAGGGAAATGCTGGCACAACAACTAGACGAGTTTAGAACGGGTTTTTGTTGCCCGTTTCCCATTTCGAAGTATGCTCGAGATAATAAGCAATTAGAAAGCAAATTACTTTAAGGTTAAATCAATAAGTTTCGAATGAAATAGAGCGAAAATAGCGAAAGCAAATATTTCGCTGAAAATTGAGTTCGTTGGATGAATTTGAATTCTTCACCGAAAATAAATTGTGTGACAGAGAAACGGAACGAAAGACCGCAATTTAAACGATTCGGCAGTGAAGCGCAACGTTAGCCGCTCACGGTTTCAGCTATCTGTGACTTGAATTCTGGTGAAAAGAGTGAACGAAAGCTGAGCGGCGAGAATATATACTCACAATAAGCTTCTACTTCGTATGTGTTTGTCGAGTGAAGCAGTTTTGATTCCGCTTTTTTCGCAAATATAGCGAGTGTTCAAAAAGTTTGAAAAAATATTGAACGCTTGTTTGAATGAGTATCGTTTGCTTTCCTTTTTTCGATGACTACTGCGAATACTGCGAAGCTTTTCGTCGCATCTATTAACGAAAGTAGCGTTGTTTTTAAAGAAAACAATCAATACTTGCCACCGGTAAAAGACGGCGGAGCGAAGCGAGAGAGAGGAAGTGTCGGTTTCATGTTTGCTCACAATTTTTCCAATAACAACAGTTGAGAAACTTTACGACATCGTTATTTTTGGGCGCTTTGCGATTTTTGAAATCAGGCTTACATGAAGCGAGCGAATAAAAGTGTGNGGGGGGGGGTTTTAGCTAGAAACGCAGCTAATGAGCAAAACAAAAGAATAAACGTTAAAGTGATTTGAATTTTCTATGGGAATTGGACGGCGATGCAGTTTCGTTTGTTTTTCATGTGTTTCCATCGCTTTTCTTTCACTATCAATGCAATTAACGCATCATATACATATTTCAGTGTTGAAAGCATTGAATACTGTCTATTAACGCCGAGCATATTTTTACTCATTTCATTGCTGAGCTTTGTTTGCAAAATTGAATGCTATATGCATGCTGACTTTCAATCGATGAAATAACATTGTTCACTTAAAATAGAAAGTGGCGTCCGCAAAACAAATATCTGTCGCTATTTTCATCAATTCACATTTTTCAAGTTATCAAAAGCAATATTTGAATTGCTAAAGTTGATTTTTAAAAAAATGTTTGAAATGCAAAATTACCAGTGAAGAATTAATCACTTGTTTAAGTAATACAAAGTGAAATTTATCTTATCAATTTCTCGGAGTTCATGTTTGTGCTTCTTAAAAATCCAAAAAAAAAGAAAACTTTTATCAAATCAGATTAGTTTCATTCATAACTTTTTCTTTTTCGAGCAGAAGTATTTTATCTCGATAATAAAAATAATTTTCATAATCACAAAAGTTCAAATTGACGATGAATTTCGTTAATGATTATTAATTGAATTCAAATGAATTAAATGAAAATTAATGCTCATTTTCGACTCAGGCTCATTCGAGCCTTAACCAGATGATAATTAATAACGTCGAGCCATTGTTTGCTTTATAATCAAATTTAGCATTTCAAATTAAATTAACCGTTCGCTCTTTTTCGACACAAAAGCGAGAGCGAACAAAAAAGAAGCAAGAGGATTAAAATTTTAATATTAATCGCGAATCGTTAATGGAGAACGACGCATTCAATGCAATCGCAGTTATTTGTTCGCTGTCGAAATGAATGTTTTTCATATAAAAAATTAATTTTCTTCTTGTCGAGGCAAAAAATGAAACGACAAAATAATGAATCGAGTGAAAAATGAGCGCATTTTTTATTAGAACAATTTTCTGGCTTATTTAATTGCAAGCGGCGAATTATTTTTTTTAAATTTTGACTTCCATTATTCAACGTTTTATTTAGCGAAAGATAATTTCTTTTAAACTTACTAGTTTAGAGATTTTATTCACTTTTTCTTTCGCTTGTATTTTCGTATTTAGTTTTTTCTTATGAATAAAAAAACGATTGTCAAAAGAAGAATCGTTCGCTGTACAAAAGAATATTTTTCAATTCATTGAAAAAGCAGACAGTAGAAAAAATTCACTTTTTAAGAATCAAATAACTGAAAAAAACTGAATTCGAATCGAGTTCAAGAAATGAATTTATCATTTTGAACAAGAGGAAATTTTAAGACAAATTTATGATCGTAGAGCTTCTCTTTCGATTTGTCTTTTTAAAAGCTAAGAAAAAAACATGTCACACAACATACTAATTTTGAAGCAGCATCAGCAACAGCAATGATCTTAAACTTCTCTGTAAATTCTCTAAATCAATCATTTCTGTGCTTTTTTTAATCCATTTTTTCAGCTTTATCCGATTTACTCTTTTAGAGTTTTTTATTTTGACATTTCAGATCTTGACAATGTAAATATAGCATTTTTCAAAATAAAATGAATCACTCGACTTGGACAATCATCTTTGCTCACCGATAGAAAAATCTTAATTCTTCGAAAATTAAATGCAAAAATTTATCACATTTCAAGTGATACACCAAAATTCTGGATACAACGCGCGCATTTTACAAGAGAAAAACTAACTTTAAAAATATCATTGGAGCGAGCGACATTTAAAAATCATAAAATTCGGAATCATTCATCACCATCAAATCAAAAATTATTTCGCAAAAAATTAGCTGGGCGTTATACAAGAGAACAAGTGCACTAAATGCGCGTTAGATACGGAAATGATTCGTATACCGAACTTTAGAAGAAAGTCCTAATTGAAAAAATTAACAAACTTTCGAAGAAGAAAAGAACGAAGCTTATTGCTTTCATTAAAGCTCGCTTAATGAGAATCGAAAATAAATGAGTTTGTTTAAAGAGCACTTCACTTGTAGTAAATAATGTTTACAATGCAATACAAATCAGTGTAAAAATAAGAAGCAAAGCGTAAATTAAATTTTGTTAAAATCAATTTGAAGTGCAAAGATTATCAAATTGTGAGCATGAAAAAGTAAAAAGTATATTTTACACATTGTTATGATTTTGTTAAGGATGCGCCGAAAAAACGAATCGTTTTTTGCTTCAGGCGCTTATTCAAACACATCGAAACAAATTATTGAAGCTTCAATTGACTTTACACATCACATCTTAAAATGCTGAAACGAACTCGTACAAGTTTGAACAAAATAAATCTTTTTTAAGCTCAAATATTTACAATGTTCATCGAGAAAAAATTCGTTCAAAAGATTATAATAGATTTTTATTTTCTATTTATAAGATTTAAATAAATATATTTAAATATGACTGATATTATTTTACATGAGCCTTAATAAATCAATTTTGAGGCCAAAGTATATTTGCTAAAGTATGAGCAAATACGAGCGAACCTTACATCAAACATAGCAAAATCTTTGCAAACACAAATTCATTTGGTAAAGCGAAGTTTTTTATCATTATGGCTGGCAAACACGGCTTATAAAAGTGACAAAATTCGGCTGGTGATCGGCTTAAAAATCGGAATTTCGAATAATTTGGAGAATAGAACAAATGTTTTAATTTTTCAAACAAAAAATGTTATCCTCAGTGATTTCATATTATTTAATAATTTTTACCTACATCCCAAATTCGTCTTCAACATGATCTTAGTGGAGATATTAATATAAAGTACATAAACACGCTTCATGCAAAAGTAATTTAAAAATTAGTTTTAAGTTATTTCTGCAAACCAAGTGCTTTTTCAGCTGAATATTGTATAAATCGGCGATTTCGGCAGATAAAATTTTTAAAAATAGTGAATATATAAATTATCTACATATGAAAATATGCTAATTTTATATTGTTCGGCAAAAATTCAAATTTTCGGCTACTCCGATTTTTGTCAGCCCTATTTATCATCTCTCCTATAATGAAAGTACTGATTGAGTTGCGTCAACTAAAGTTTGTTTAATGTAAACGAATTTGCTTTAACTAAGAGCATTAATGAACTTTTTGATGATGATTTCTAAATGCTGTTGGTATTTAACACTGCTTTGATATCCGTTTTTCAAGAAAAGTTTTGAGCCTAGGATATTATTGTATGGTTTTAGGCGCAATTTCTGAGAAATTTTATTTCTAGTCAACAAAAAATTAAAAAATGTTGAGTAGTTTTAATAAACAAGCGATTGAGAATTTTTGCTAAATAAACAATTTGTTTAACTTCAATTTTTTAATCTGTGTATATTTAAGTGATGCTTTTGCATATTTTTAGACCAAAAAAATTTACTCTAAACACAAAAAGAAATTGAAATTCAAAGATACGAGAGCAGAATAGAGTTTTTTTGAGCTAGCATTATTATTTCTAGTTTTATGATCAATTTAACTGTTTTCAATGTACTTACTTGAATATCCTTATTGTAAGATCATATAATACAATTTTTTGAACATTTATTCAATCTCATTTTGTTTGATTCTTGTAAATATTTAAACTACACTTTCAATTCTCATTACCTATTTAACCTTTTTTTGATTGAAGCAATAATTATTCATTTTGAATCGGATTTTTGATTTGTATGCGAATGTAAAAAAGTTTCACACAAAGTACATATTTCTTGGCCATTATGGTAATTAATTTGTTTGAACACAAATTAAGTTGCCTCAAAATTTTTGGCCTTATTTTCTTGTTAAGACAATGGTTTTACAGAAATTTATATGCGCTGGATTTAGAATTTTTTATCTTAATTTTTATATTCTGCTATTTTTAATTTTACTTAGCCATTTAGGTGATTTTGCAGTTTGTGTAATTTTCGATTGTTTAAATTTTTCTGAGCTCAGCAAATACAAATAAAAGTATAATAAGTCTGCTAGCACAAACAATGCTGTGAAGTAAAAAAATTCGACTTGATGTATTAATGAGCTTAACTAAATCAATATATCAATGAATGTAATTTTTTTGTCAAGTAATGACTGTAATCACGCAATGTTTCGATGCACCATTTCGTGTTTTTCCTTCCCAAAATGAGCGGTTTTCCTCTCATTTCGAACATTATTAATATTATTTGAAGATAATTTGCTTATATTTGCAAAAATTTCTGCTTTTAATGATTATAAACTTGACAGTTTTATTGAAAAATGACTTATTTCTAGTTTTCCGCTAGTAAATTACTTTTATATTATTTTGTTTTTTCGTTAGTTTATCTTGTCACTCTGCATCAAATTGCTTATCGGCCTGCCAGGTTGCATTTCGGTAAGCTTGAGGTATTTTGTCATCTTTGATGATATTTTTGGAATTCATTAAATTCAAATTGTAAGCAATATAATCAAAAGATGTTAAAAAAAATAATTCATGTTAAACTTTATATTTTCAGCATTAAAATGCACATTTTCTCTTCAAAAGCTCAAATCATTTTCAGCTGTAATCAAATAATAATTTAGCTGTTGTAATCAATAAGTTAAATATGTATTCGCAAGCGAATATAAAAAACGTTTTCCACTTTTTACGAAGAAAATATTTCCATTCGGTGATGCTTTAGGAAAAAAAAAAAATGAAATAAGATCATTTCGGAACCGTGCATTAAATTTTCATGATCCTCTGCTTATCGTTGAAGCTTTGAGCGTGACTCTATGTACATTTTTTTCCCTATATTTGGCTTGTTGTTCACTTTAACTTCCTTCAATCCGCAAAAAGAACGCGCGGTAAATGGTAAGCTTAGCTGTGCTGCAAATTGTACTCACACCGAAACGCATTACTCTAAGCTCGTGTCTCTTTAAGCAAAATTAGAGCGTTTGGTTTTAGCTTACTTCGTGCACAAACAAAAATCAAGATTTCTTCGCCTGTGTGAAAAACTTACGAAGCTTTCTCAAGAGGCACAATTAAGCACGTTTTTACAATGTTTTTGCTTCTTTTTTCAGGGAAACGGTTAAACACTTTCAAGATTAAGGTAATTGCCGATGTGTTTCCTCGAGTAATGAGGCAATTTTATCTCGGCGAAGATTTGTGAAGTAAAGCTGTCAAATCGCTTTTCGGATTCAAATACTCGCGATTCAAAGTGTCTGCAAATGGTGTCGGTTGCAATATCAGAATTTTATTCAAAGCTTTATTCACAAAAATCTTCCATAATCGAGCTCAATTTAAATTCTTCAACGCGATTATTAAAATTTTCAAATTACGAAAGTAGCACGAGAAATTGTTTAAAAACCGATATGATAAGGCACGTCTTTAGAAACATAATCTTATTTATTAATAATCGTGTTCGAGTTTTTCATACAAGCAACTCGAAACCTAACACACGCACGCATGAAATCTCATATTTTCGCTTCGGATTGCAGAGAATGCATTATACGACTAATAACAAAAACCGAATGGGTCTAATAGTTTTTTTCGCAACGTTTAAAAAACATGAATAATGGTGCTCGTCTTTATCAAATTTCTCGAAGAAATGATTCGCAAAATAAATATTTTGCGCCGAACTTTTTCTCTTTCTTTGAAAAGCGTCTATAAATATCCATTAGATTCTTTTCTTTCATTCTCGCTTTTGCTCTTTTGTTACATTTAAGTGTAAAAATTCAGACGCGATTCTTCGCTTTACATTATTTAAGATATTTATTGCCGCGAATTTAATTAAATTTACTGATCCGAAATCAATAAGAAGCAGTGTTTTTGAGTATTTTGAGGTTTGCTCAACACTTTTCTTCTCGCTCGTAAAGCAGCTAATTTATTGTCTTTTTGCTAGTGTTTTTATCAAATATATAAAAAAGTTCAAGACACGCAAACGAAGAAAAAACACTGAAGATTGCGAGTTCGCAAAGATTTATGATTAGAACTTTCGATAAATCCAAGGCTTTCGCCATTGTTAGTGTTTTCAAATGCTGTTTGTGAAAACTTTTTTTTGAAAGAACTTTCTTCGAAATTTCTTATTACAATTTCGAATGGAATTTTTGATTTTTGTAATATTTTTGCTCTTTTGTGAATAAAGATAAAAAAAAGCTGAAAGCAAATAAAGCAGCACAAAATAGAGCGAAAAATTGATTTTAATGCTTGGCATTTAAAATGCGAAACTTCTGAAAAGCAAGAACACAAAGCAGTAAATGAAAACTTACAGCTTTTTATATGCTTAATAAAATTTTGTGACAGCGAACCTCTTTTTTTTAACAGCCAAGTTTGCTTTCTCGCTGCACAAAATGCAAAGAAAATTGATACTGAATTCTTTTGCACTGACGTTCTTACTTTGACGTTTCTTAATAAAGCTTTATTGTAAAAAATTTGTTCCGCTGTCACTGTTTACTATCTTTATTTGTGAAGAAGCTTTGTGCGCACTTTTAAACTATAACTGCTCGCTAAACTGTTTTTCTTTTTATTTTACAAAATCAATATTTTCACACTTTCATGAAATATATTCTTGCCCTCAAACTTTCTTTACAGAACGAACAAAGTCATCTCTATATTAGCAATTAATTACTTTTCAAACTCAGGCACAACGAAAATCGTTCTCTCAAGTTGCACTATTGTTCCGAAATATTGAGCAAAACCACTCATCCCATTAGCACAATCGTTAGAAGCGAAACGTGTTTTCGTCTTATCTGATCATTTATCAGATTTATTTACTATTCAAGATATGCAAGGCGGATTAGGAAGAGATCTTTTATACGGATGAAGTATCACGCAAACAAAGACAGCGACTTTTCTTGAGGGATTTGCTTTATCAAAGTGAATAAATAGAAAAGTAAGATTTAAAATTACTCTTGATAAGATTTGTTTGAAATTGAGACTTCGTTACTTTGTTTAAGCTTTCTTTCAACTATCTGTGATACGTTGGCGGATTAGTTTTTATTATTTGCTTAAGTTAATTAATTGACAAAAGTTTTGCAATATAATGAAAAGTTTATGCGAAAATTTTAGCAAAAATCCGCATTTTAAAAATGGATTTAAAAGAATTTTCAATTAAATATTCAAATATTTGCTTTCGAATTTTAAATTGTTACTTATTCAAAATCCATTGCAATTTTAATTATTCATTTGAAGTGAGTAGTTGGAAAAAGGCGATTAAAGGAAAACTAAAACATAAGCTCATATAGAGCTTCGAACTAATTGGCTATCTCTGTCATTCAAAACTCGAAATTTTCAATTTATTTTTACTAATTAGATAGTCTAGCTTAGTGTCTCTGAAGTTGAATATACAGAGTGTGTGAATTAAAACGCAACCCATGTTTAGTTAATAGAAGGACAAATAGCAGTTTTATAATCTTTTGTTTCAATCTGTCTATATTCAAGATTAAATCTTGAAAAGTTACCAAAAGTAAAGAATCGGCGGGGCTAAAACCGCACGGTTGTTCAATAAATAGAAAAACAGTTGTTAATTTTCGAATTGCAAAATTTTTCAATATAAAACTATTCATACGTTTAGATCATAGGTAGGTGGTCAAATTTATTACAAAAATAATTTTTTGTTTTAAAATGGAGGATACTTCTAAGAAATTGTTCTAACATGTTAAAATACGCATCAGCAGATACAATGTCCGTGAAGGAAATTGCGCTTATAACATGCTGGAAAAAATTTTTAGATCAAATGCCGATTTTTTGAACATAAAAAGAATTTTTGATATATTCGCTTTCATCATTCAATCACCGTAGCGGTTTTTTGCGGGATTTTTTTTCCGCAAAAGTGAAAAATTGCATCAACTTTAAAAAATATTTCGCAATTTTGTTGTCGACATAAAATTGACATGTTTTATTCACAATTATCAGCATATTGACTATAATCGAGCTCAATAGCACGAATCCGGCGAGTTATCCGATTTGGTTTCAAGCCGGATTCTTTTGCCCTTCGCTAAAGAGCTTAGTTGCTTACTTTTAATATTAACAAGCTTTTTCGCAATTACTTTTTGTGTCTTCTTAAAACGCATTCATGTATTTTTTCCTAAATTCGGACAATTAGCGATTTTCTCGCTAATGCGGTAAGTCTCGGATAGATTGAGTTTTTTGATATTTTTTCACCACTTTTGATCCTGAAATTTTGTTGACATATTCTTTCTTCAATTCATCACTCTTTGCTTAATAAATATCTTTTTACTTTTTCTTATTTTGTTGTAATTTACTAAAAAGAAGCATTTTTCGCTTGAAAACGGCATGTTTACGGAAAACTCGGTAACTTCTGAATGCTCTAACCGATTTGTTTATTTTAGGTGTCTTTTTGTTTCGCGAATGTTCTTGCATAATTAGGCGAAAGATCAATTTTTTTGATTTGACAGGTCAAAAGTTATTCGACTTTATATGGATTGCGTTTTAATTCACACACCCTGTACATAGTTGTATTATTGTATTAATAAGTTACTATTGATTCAGAATAAAATGTTTCGATTAACGAAATGAGCTTAACTACAAAGCAACTTTTATGAGACGCTCGATTCATCTTTTGTTTAAGCTCACTTTTCGATAATCGAAACATTTTATTTTGAATCGGAAGTACAGTGTGAAAGCCTAAAAGTTATTTATTTTTTTCCATTAACTTCAATACTAAACATATGCGTAAGATGATCAACTTTTTTGAAATCACTGAATCTTCAATAAAATTGAGCGTAGGAGATGCAAATGTTTGCACACACTTGGAATCTTTAATTTTAGCTTGAAAGAAAGTATGAGCAAGAAATAGTAAATAGCTTAATCTCTTAACGATAATTTTATTTATTTGAGAAGCTTTTTAGCAAACACAAATCGCTTAATTCATTTATGATGCTAATTGTAAAAAAAACTTCAATTTAATTCAATAATTAAAATTCATAATTTTCAATCAAATATGTCGCATTTCTTTTCGCCCAGCATAAATCACATTCTTCTAACTTTCACTCTTCCTTCTTTCTAAAATAAAATTTGATTCACGCCATTTCAACTCTTTTTATATTTACTGTATTCGCAAATGCAAATAAAGATTGAAAATAAATGGAAAAAACCGACACTAACTGAGATTTGAATGGCTGAGTTTAAAATGAAAATTTGAAATTAAAACCAATTTTTTCTACACCAGCGAGCGATGTTGGCTTCTGAAAGCAGAAGCTTTCATTTTTATGCCATATGAGTTCAAAAATCAATATTTTTGTAATCAACCGAAATTGAATTACATAAATGAGTCGTTTTTATACACAAAGTAGCTTTTATAAATGCACGGGAGATTGCATTAAAAGTTTGTACGCATCCGTCGCTTTGAACGAAATTTATTTTCTCTTGCAAACGATTGAAGCATTATTTAGATGCTCTCCTCTAGATTCTCATTCGCTGAAAACGCTACTCAAATGCATTATTCACTTAAATTTCGGGACAAAAGCGAATTCAAAGCGTGAACTCGAAACTGATGCAAAAAAAGCGAAAAAAGTTTTCGCTCGTTTCGCTTTTTGCGTGAATTCGCTTTTTTTAAGCGATGAGAATTAAAAATGATCACTCACCGAGACAAGTGATATCGATGACAGAGAGCGATTTCTGAAATCGCTGTCCACACTCACTCGACGAAGTCACTTTCCGTCGACTGAGTACTTTTAACGCAGTCAACAGCGGTTCGACCATTTTTTCGCTCGTTTTTCTCTTTCCTCTGCAACAAGAATACTTTATTATAACAGTTTTTGACGTTTTGCTTTTCGACACTTCACTTTTTTTCACTTTCAAAGTAATTTTTTCGCTCTTTCTGCTCTTTCAACAATTGATTTTTCAATCGGCTTTTCGAGTGAAAGTTTCCTTCTTCGCTCGCTTCGTTTTCGGCGACTCTACAATTCAATCAATTATTTCAAGTTGTGTTTTAGAATACATCGAGTCAGTCATAACGCGGTTGAAGAGACAGAAATTGTTTTTTCATAAGTCGCTTTTCGCTGAAAAGAGTGATTGCGAGTAATGGCTATGAGTTTAGCAGAAGTGAAAAGTAAAATGCGAACGCAACATTGCCTCTGTGCAAAAAGCAGCGAATTTCTGTTTGTTTCACCCAGTTATAGATTTGTGGGCACTGGTAGAGAATATGCGTGCTTTACTCTCGACATGTTCAATGCATTTTTAGATGGCAAACTTTTCTGCTGCTTTTAGATTTCGCTTCTCATTTTACAAGAGCTTAAACGGTGGAAATGTTTTATCGAAATAGCGCAATTAAGTTTACTCGTTCAACTGTATCGTGTTTGCTATGCGCAATTTAAACATTTTTTTTT
>NCKU01002675.1:0-18059 GCA_003675995.1 Dinothrombium tinctorium | reverse complement strand
TTAACTTTTGTGCAAGTCCAGTTTGGACAGGTATTATTTTAGAAAATTATGAACTTAAGAAACACAAAACAATCTTTGGTGAACTCTGTTCATTCTCGAAAAAGGTTTCAGTTTTCGATATCATATATACGCAATATACAATATATTGCACTTTGTGTTCTCAATTGCTAATTTTAGTTAGCAAAGTATGTGTTTTCGGCTCTTTTGACGAAATACATGTTTTTTCGGTCGAAAATATTATAAATCGGCGAATCGGAAATATTATAATTTCAAAGGAACATAGGCTTAGTCGGCTGATCAGCAATTTCTGCGAATAAAATTTTTAAAAATTGTGCATTTCAACTTTATTTATATGATAATATAAATATTTAATGTTGTTCGGCAAACATTTAAGTTTTCGGCTATGCCGATTTTTTCCAGCTCTAGTGATATGAAGCTACTATTACTTGTATGTATTTGTCATCAATTCTGCGATAAATAATCAGAGTCGTATGAGTACAGTCACCACTATCATCTACTGTAATGAAGTCAATTGGTTAATCGCACGTTTCTTGATACAATCTTTATAGTGCATATTCCTTTGTAATCGAAAAGTATTCACTTGAAAGTCGGCGTATGTTGTAGATGTTTTATTTGCAATAACATGAGACTTGAATCAATGAACCAGTAAGCAAGGTTTGTGTGAAATTGCATCACTTGGTTCAACGTTTTTTGGATATAAACCAGAATTCATAGAGTTCTTTACCAGAGTAATTGAATCAATGCATGAGCAAGTAATGTTTGGAATTAAAAAAATCCTGCACGATATTGTCAATGTAAGTTCAAACTAATATTCATCTTGAATTTTGCACTTTTGAATTTTTATTTATGATTTTTTTTTATATGTTTGAAAAATTCATATTTAATATTTAACAGTCTCTTTGTATACGTGAATTGGTTTTGTTTCTTTTTACATATTTTTCTCCATATTTAACTTGTTCGTATTTTCTATTTACGATGCAATCGCTGTTTTCAAGTACACTTTGAAGACTTCATATAACAATATAACAATTGAATGCTTTTATTGCAAAAAAGTTTATCCAACAACGTAAATATTTATTGTTAGATATACCCTTTTGTAATAAAAGTATTCACTTGTAAGAGAATATAATTTTATGCATTTCCTTTGCTTTGAGACCAAGTGAAATTAAGAATTGTTAGTCTTTCTGAGATTCGCTAGTAATTGCAAGAAAATTGTTTTTTCGATTTTTTTTCAAGTGCTTGAAAGAGATTTGAAATTACGAAATTTTTTAAATCTCATGTATTGGTATAGCTCTCTTTGATAATATTTTCAAAAAAACTTCTTATGAAATATGTAAGCTATCGCGAACAAAACAATTCATCTCTTGCGTTCTCAACTCGGCACCTATTCTATACATATTTTATGCAATCTTAAACGATTTAATTGCTTTTATTTTTACCTAATTGTATTTTAATTGCTGGTTGCTAATCTGCTTTTTTGTTATTTTTTATTTTCACTGCTAAATTATAACACTAGTTACAGATTGCTCATCTATTTAATGCGAGATTTAAAATCACAATTCTCGACATTTCTCTATGCTTAAGGATTTCAATATTATGTAAATGAAAGCTTTAGAGCTCAATAGTTCAGGCATCGCGGACTGAAAACTCGGGCATCCACCTCATCGACTCTATCCTGACCTATACAAAATTTCATGAAAATGCGTCCTGCGCATCTTGAAAGAAGCAAAAGTGTCGGACGTACGGACCGACCACCGAAACTTAGGCTCTGCTTTTTTCAATTGTGTCACTGAAAAAAAAAATTACAACAACCATTTGTTTGAATTAAAATTTATTTTTCTGTGATAATATGTAAAAGAACAAATCATTTGAAGCATTTTTTTTGTGAAAACTTTCTCGTGAAGAAATGAGGACAGAAGCATTGATTGCAAAGGTGTGAAAAAGATTAAAAACAGCAGCGAGCGAAATTCTGTTTTAACAGGAAATTTTCGACGGAAGGAATGCGAGTGAATGAATAAAGTTTAAACGAAAGGAATTTCTATTTACACTGTTTCGTTTCAAAAACCGACTGTTTACGTCTCTCACACACACAGTATTCATCATTGAATAAGCGTGGGAAATAGAAATACGGCTTACCGTTTGAATACCATAGCGAACTCCCTTCGTGCGATTTCCACTGTTGTGCAATAATGGGTCAAGGAGTGAGCAGAAAGCACAAGTAAAATTCAAATCCGCGACTATATTTGGTAATTTAGAGCAATAAAAAATTTATTACTAAAAAAACAGATTACCAAGCAAATTGCGAGTATTTGTTTTCTCCATTAAATCCTCTGTAGTTTTAAATCATTTGTAAGAAGCAGTTAGTCGCTTTTATATTTTAAAAGTCTAGTTTCTTAAAGTAACTAGTGAAATAATGAATTTATTTTCGAATTGATCGAGAAAAGAAAAAGAAATTGCGAGTGTTTTAATTCGCACTTTTTTAAACTTTCTTTACAAAGTTTGCGAAAGAAAAAATTAATTGCCATTCAATTATATTTGTTGAGCTGAGGTTTAATAAATCAAACATTGAGTTTAAAAAAAGTCGAAATCAGATCAAGTGAAAGTGAAAATATTTGTTTAATTCAGCTAGCCTTGATTAAAACTCTGTGGATTTACCTTTTGAAAATAAATTGCGCATTTCGAATTCACAAAATGTTGTTAAGCGTTTTTATTTTTATCAAATCGATTTACACCTAAATGAGCAAGAATAAGTCATATGGAATAGATTAGCATTTCATGTGACTAGCAATTTTTAGAATTTAATTTATAGTCGTTAATTGTTTACGAAGCGAGAGAAAGAAGCAGAAAATTTGCGAGCGGAAAATGCGCAAACCGTGAGAGTTCGTCATTAAACGGATGATGGCGAACGCGAAACGATCAATTTTATTTTGCCCAACACTCTCGATTGGACAATTTTTTGTTGTGTGTGTGCGTGTTGAATATTACAAAAATTATGGTCACAACTAGAAAATGATTTTGGCTTGAGGTGATGGTGAGCTATTGACCATCGCGTCCTTGACCCCTGCGCTAACTGAATAATTCTTCCTTTCCCACGCCCCTTGTTGATAACCCCCTCAAAGCGTGGGAAAATTCATTGCAAATAGTGGCGTTCATTGAAACCGACTTAGCTTTTGCTTCTGTATACAACGTTTTACTATACTTTGCAGTTTTTTTTGTAAACCAAATACGCGATTACATATTTTCACTGTGCAACAAACGCGGACTTAAGCACATTTTACCTTTTCACGTTTCATCGTAAGTTCCTTGGTTTGCCATTCGCTCACTTAAATTTTAGTTTTTCGCTTGTACTCTTTCACCGTATTTTTAATTCATTTCGTAAGTAAATTAAATGTTGTAATTTGCGCTATTTTAGATCACTGCTCACAATACTTTGTCTTGTTTCGACGCGTTTTTAATTGAGTTATTTCACTGACTAATTTACAAATCGAGAGAATGTGTGTGTGTGTGAGAGAGAGAGAGCCTTAGCATTTTTTATTTTCTTTACTTTTCAAACTGAAAGCATTAAGAATGTCAAGCATAAGTGTATGCGGTATGTTTGTCAACGTTAATCCAATATTTGAAAGTTAAGAATTTGAGGAGCTTTGTATTTCAGTGCGAAAAATTTACGCAAGTAAGATTTTCGCTGCGATTCATGTGACAATAAAATTTAAACTTTGGCGATGTTCATTCATTCGGTTTTTTTAATTTATCGTAATTTTTTGCATTTTTTAAAATTAATTCAAGTTTTTCAATTCGGCAACGTGAGTGCGCGAGACTCTTGTTTTAAAAGCGACAACATGAGCAGCAAACACATCGAAACAGCCACTTAACAAGTAGTTAGTCACTAAAATTTCTCTGTGAAAACTTCTCGCTTCTCACCGTTTCACACTGCTTTTAACTGTTCACTGCCCTCTCTCTCAATTTTTTACTCTTACTCTTTCCGATTTAATAAAAAAATTTTCTCACACCAACTTTTCCTTCTTACGACGTTAACTTGTGGTTAACTTCACTCCTCTCTTCTCGCTAAGATTTGCTTCTAATACTGTACTTACTTTATTTCTTAACGATGCAATTCGATTCGTTCGATTGCTTCATTGTTTACAATTGCATTTGTATGAGAATCACGTTCGCGATGAATAGAAAAAGTTTTTGAAATCTTATTTCACATTTTCTAAAAGTCTTATTTGGTTTGTGGTTTCATTTTTAACTCGAAAAAATAACAATTAATTACTTAATTGATTAATTACAACTCGAATTGTTGAGGTGAGTGAATTTAATTTGTTGAAAATTTCCTTACCAACATACACACACACACACACACACCACATTTAAGCGTATTTTGAATTGCGTTATCACATTTCAATTCTTTCATTTTCTCAAAACATTTTTTCTCTTAAGTGGAATATTTTGCGTTCTAATGCTTTAAGCTAATTATACATTTAATTTTACGCATTTAATTTTCTATGAAATTAATTGAGTTTCAAGTATGCTTCATTTAATAAACTAGAACATTAATTTTTTTCTTGTTTTTAATTTCTTAAACATAACCATAAGGAGAGAGAAACGGCGAATAATTATTATGTAAATAAGCTTAAGCATAGATAACGAAATTATTACGAAATATGAAAATAAAAAATAATTAAAACGTTTATTAGTGTAATGAGTGAAAAGAAAAAAATTTAAAAGAAATAATTTAATTATTAAGAAAAGAAAGAGAGAAAAAAATTTGTGAATACAAACCGCGATCACGTAGGAAAATTGTGTGTACGTAATTTTACTATTAAACCATATTTGAGGTAATAATGTGAATGTTGAATGAAGCGTTTGTTTCTTTGAAAAGTTATACCAGAATCAATTTTAAATTTAATTACACGTTTATAGCAATTGTTTTTGTTTGCGAAGCTCGAAGAAGAAAACAACAATTTTCATTGTCATTTTTAGCGTAATTAAAGTAACGAACAAAATGAAGCTTCTTAATTAATGCGAATGAGGAAACATGCTTTAAATAGTTTAAATGATACGCGTAAAAACATTTTTTGTTCTTTACGGAAACGAGAAATGGTGTCGATTAAAGTTAATTTGTATGAGTTTTTCTCTCATATCGTCTAATTAAGCATAATGCGTATGTTTTCATTTTTACACGTTAAAACAATTTAACAATTAATTCTATTCTTTTTTCGTTAGATTCTTTTTCAATCTGTTTAATTTCATTAAAGCAAAATGAGAAAAGCTTTTCCAAAGCAAAGTATTTGCTAGGACAAAATATTTTTTTTAAATTCTCATTTTTATTTGTTAGCCTAAGACTTAAAAAAATATTCACTTTGATATATTTACTTCCCACTGTGATTTCTCTGTTTAAAATTGTTTTATTTCAGTATTTAATATAACTTTTTCGCCATCACTGTACCCAACTTAAGCGAAAATTTGTTTTAATTTTTAGTTATAGTTTATCGGTGCAAGAAATAAAGAAAGCGCGCGACAAAGATTAACAGTTCATTTGAATTCAACGTACAAATTTGCGTTGATGTACGCGTTTCACTCGTACAAAAAGTACAGCGCTTTCGAAAAGAAAAGTCGCGAGAAGTGAAGTCGGCGAGCGAAAGATGGCGACGGCGTGCGTTGGAAAACAAAAAGTGAATCGGCAAACAGCTGCTTTTCGAATGCATTTTTGATGCTTTTTTTCTGAACGCGAAAAAGTGAAAAAATAAAAACGCGAAAAACTTTTTCTCTCCGCTTTTTGTTTCCCAAAAACGCGCAAACAATGCTTTAGCGTTTCGCGAATCGCGACCGCCATTCTTTCGCTTCTCGTCTCGCTATTCGAACCATGCATAAATAACTGATCGCGAAAAGCGGTCACTTCTCGATTCGTTTGTAAGACCGACGCTCGCGTTCTTCGCTTTCGATTTAATCACTTCTCTCTCTCTCTCTCTTTCTCTCTCTTCAATTAGAATCACGCTCTTTACAACGACGGTTACACTCATCACACCGCCGGCAGTTACAATCCGCAAACTGGTCACAATGAACCGGAAACCGGTATCTCGGCGACGGCGACAGCGTCCAATCCGGCGACCGGCGAACAGCAGCAGCAACTGAACGTTGCGAACAATTATCAGCCTCATTGTTTACCAGTGACCCATGTGTATACGACGAACACCTCGAGTGTAGTGAGCAGTGAACACCATTTTCACCATAATCCTGGTGATATGCGAAACGCCGAATTGCATCAAAATCAGCTGCAGCAATTGTCAATGCATGTGAACGGTAATATCTCACGCATTGCTCGAGTCAATTTCAAAATTTAATTGATTCGATGTTTTATTCGCGCTTTCAGGCACTCCAAATGCAGTTGCGAACAATGGACAAGCAGCACCACCGCCACCACCACCGCCGCCTCAACGTTACGGACCTGAAAGTAATCCTGTTGATTTGTCCGCTCCCAATCAACAGTTGCCTTCCATGTCTGGTCCCGAGCATCATCACATAAACCACCATCACTCACGGTCACATCCGTATGCGCGCAATCAACACCATCATCATCACCACCATCACCATCATAGTCATCACAACAGTCATCATTCACAAGAAGGTTTGTTTACTTAAATATTTCCTTTTCACATAATTTCATTTTTTCTTTTTAACATCATTTTCATTTACGAATAGTTTATGAACTGTGTTCATTGGCTTCAATAAGCTAAAAAGCGCGATTACTGAATTTGCGAAATAACTGATTATCAATTTAGCAATGACACAATGCTGACGTATTCTGCTCATAGCCGCTTTGTGGGAAAATTGTACTTTTTAAATACCTATTATCGTTTATCTTTGTTTGCCACAACTTTCCACAGACACCAGAGGTTATTATCGCTTCTTTAGATAAGAGTAAAAATTGAAAATGTAGTGTTTAAACAAACTTTTTAAAAAAGACAAACATTTAACGCAAGTAATCGAAGAATTTGTTTTTAATCAGCGATAATAAAGAAAAGAGAAAAATGTTAACGATTAGGTCGCAAGAATTTCTATCGAAAATTAGAAAAATAGTGAATGAGGCGAGATATAGAGAGAGAGACGAGTGAGAAAGAGAGTCAGAGAGAGAATGTGTTTTTTTCTTCTTTACACAGCGGCGGAATATGTGCAAAGCGAGCAGTCTACAGTCTGAGTGTTCAGTGAAACTTGTGGGAACTTTAAGCGTTACCACAGGTGTTACGTGATAATTAATCTTAGCGTTTGTATGTGTATATGTGTTTGTATATGTGGAGTAAGCATGGATTCGGCAGTTTAGGCATCGAAACACAGAGAAATATACGAAAAAGACATTGAAGTTAAAGTAAACAATGAGTTTGAGAAGAAATTTTAAAATTTTTTCTTTGTTTGTATTTTATTCGAATGAATCTTATCGAAAATTGTTCTAAACCAATAAGTGATGTATACGTTTTTATTGTAAATTATTTGTGAAAACAAAGGAACCAATTTTTGCTATTCGTTCGAAAATGAAGTGTGTGTGCATTGCGGTGAAGAGTGCTTTCAGTGAAAAACAACAATCAATCATCTAGCATCGCGCTTCGCTTCTCATCTTTTGTTTTCGCACTTTTTTCGGCGAAAATGTCACAAAGACAACAGTTCGATTACTACAATAATCATCAAATTGAACAAATGACACCATTAGCGACAGCCGCGGTGATGCCGACAAGCGCTGCGGCATTGTTCGCAGCAGCGCCCGTTGTCAATTTCCTTGATCCGCCGTCAATAGTTAATGGAACTTTGATTGCAAATAGTCGTAATGTGAATGTGAACGTGAATACTGCCACCAGTATAGTAGCTACTTGTGTTCCTGGTTACCACTCATCTTCATCCCTTTCTTACTCTTCTTCAGTAGGCGGAGGTTGTTTCACTTCTGCTGGTAAGCTCTTTTAAAAGTGAGATGCGAGAAGAGAAAGCTGAATCAATGCTTTCACATTCTCTCTTGTGTCTTGTGTTGAAAAGTTGTCGATTGCATTTTTCTTTTCCTCATTTCACTTTTATCTTTCATCTTCTGGCTGCCGCCGCCATGAAAAATAGATACACAATCTACTTTCAACCTGAATAATGTGAGAATTTCAATAGGTGCTCCATATTTATAAAGAAATTAATATTCATTTATGTGTGATTCGATTTAATATATTCGAAGTTAAATTTTTTAAAACTTTATATCTTAACAAACTGAAAAGTTAAAATATATTCTTCTTAACGATTTTGCGGTTCATGAAAGTGCTGAATTATTCAAAAAGCTTTTCGTTCACACGTTCTCCTATTAGTTTTTTGTCATTTTCGTTGTCGTCGTCATCTCGCTTATAACAAATACTTGTTTATTCGCTCGCTTTCCTTATAACATTAATGCATACAGAGGACGAGAGATAGAGAGTGAGAATTCGATGAGAACATCGTCATATGTTTTATATAAAGATTAAGAATACATTATGTGTATGTGTATTATGCTTTGTAGAATGTGAAACTTAAAAAAACTTTGAAATAATGTATTCGCTTTTTCGTAAATGTAACTGAAAAAATGTGCGAATTGATTAATGAGTTTTTTTTTCTTTGTTTTCTTTGCTTAAATAATCGTACAACTTTTTTATTTGAAGTGATTAGTTTCTTCTGCGTTTTTCATTGACATAATTTATTTCCTGAAAAGCGGTGATCCTCGCGAAAAACACCACTAGCCACTAATAACTTCCTTCCGTTCTTCGAATGAGCAGTTTGAAAAGCGAACGATGAGTTTTGTAAGATATTTTTATATATGTCTATATATGTATGTGTGTATATATGTGTTTATATGTTAAGCTGTGAAATCAATTTGTGCATTGTGTGATCCCGAAACGATGGCGAACGTGAGAGGCGATAATGGAGAGTGAAAAGCAAGTAGGAGTGCGCGATGCTAATTTTGGCTTGTGTTTGTTGTATGCAAAGCGTGTAAAATAACTCCTTTCAACGCCGATGTGTATTTAGTTGTGTCTGTGTTATTATGTGTAACGTTCAATAGTGAACGGTAAAGGCCCCACTTTCTTTCTCTCTCCTCAACACTCATATGGTGCATAATCAAAAGTGCGGATGGTTTTAATCCGTATCCTTCTCTCCACTATATGCCAATTCTTTTTCGCTTTCCGTCTCACACTCTCTCTCCACTTCAATTAATAGCGTGACGATTGAGAATGAAGTTTGAATGCAAAAATAATGGACTATTGAAGGCCAGTATAGCGCATACTGAATTTTTGAAGTACTTTTCACAGGTGCAATCAATTGATTTTTTGAAATGGTACACTTATTTAGCTTACGTGCGTTATCGAGAAGGGTCCTTCTCATTCGCGTCTTTAAATCGCTTTTTTGTGTTTTGTTTTTTCTAGTTTTGTTCTTTTTTCGCTTTCAAATTGCTTCCAGATGTCCGCTGCTCATTGTAGTCCGTGATGATGTATTGTTTTTCCAATTTTTATATTGTTAATCTTTGATTCGGAATTATGATGCTCTCTCTCGTTCGTCGATATTCCCCTTTCAAGCTCCAGCAAAAGGATTAAATTCATTTTGAAGACTTTTTATTTTAGACAATTTTTTTAAACAATTTGTTCATTTTTTGTCTAAAACTGAAATTAGCTTCAAATGTTTTCTTTCTAACGTGTCTCTGTCTTAAAAAAGTTTCTTACAATTGAAAGCCTCATAGCATTTGTCAAAACTTCATTCTTCCTTTGTCAAGTCGCTTTTTCCCGAAAATTTTCTTTTTCAATACAACAAATCAAAAAAAAGTTTCTTATATTTATTTATCCAACACTGTTTTATTTAGTCATTAAATTTATATTGATAAGATGAGCAAATTTTTCCTGCACTGTATCTAGTTGAGTTCAAATTAAAATTTCATCGGTTAATTTATATTTTTAAAATTTAAAATAAAATCGAGTTATAATAAACCATATCAACATTAATATTTAAAACGAAATCATTAATATTGACAATATTCAATAAGATTTTTATTACCGCGGTACGTTTTTTCGATCCATCAAAAATTGATGCAGTTTTAAACATTAACTTACATCGATGAAATCTTTTTTTTTAAATTCTGACAACCATTCTGACTTGTGAGTAAGTTTTAGTGAATTAACTTTCAATGGCAATTGTTATAAATATCATTAATTATGAATAAAACTTTTGATGGTAACTTTCAATAAGAAACTAATGAAAATGAATCGTTAGAACCTTTGAAATTCGCAATATTTTCTGCGAACGTAGATAAACAAAATTTTGAATGAACAATAATTGGCGATATATGCCTACGCATGAAATCAAAAAGTGTCTAAATTGAAAATTGAATAAATGATCAAACTCAGAATTGAAAATAATGAAAATTTGAACAAAGAATTTTTTTAAAAAATGCATGTACACAACAATCGATCAATTTGGACATATGCGCACACATCAGATCATTATTGAATGACCAGCTTGAATTGAAAAAGAAAAAATATTTTGTTCTCGTATGTTTACTTCTCCTCTCACTCGTTCCTCAATCTTTTTATAACTCTTTCTCTCGCTTGCATTTAACGACTAAAATCAAAAATCAGCAAAAACATTAAAGTAATGGCACATTTCGACGTCTTTACTCTCTCTCTCTCTCTCTCTCTCTCTCTCTCTATCGCCGTTCTCTTCCATAATTTTTTTTATACTTTTCGATTGACGCAAACTTTTGTTTTCTGTTCTCTTCTCTCTTGTCTTTTCACTTTTCTATTTTACCATTTCTCTTCTCTCGCCGATATAAGCGAATTACGAAAAAAACTGTCGAACGCGAGTGCTAGAAGTAAAAGTATAGATTTAAACTAGAAGAACATTTGGTGCTTTGCTGTGCAGTGCACACAACACTGAGTGAGAGACAGAGAGAGAGAGAGAGAGAGAAAAGTATGGATACTGTACAAAGCACACACACACACATAGGCATTGTATACACTTTCATGTCGTGGGAAGCAGGCACCTGTTTCACCAATTCCTAGATTCCCTCCTCTTGTCTTTTCCTCGTGAATAGAGTAATCCATATTTTCGCTTTTCTCATTTCTCTCTCTCTCTCTCTCTGTTTTCAACATTACTCTTCGCTCTTCTTCTCTCTGGTTTTTATAGGAGTTGAATTGATGATTTCAGTGAATACAGCGAAAAAAGCACATTACTCTCGATACATACACACAGAGAGAAAAAACGAAGAGAGAAGATACGAGTAAAGTAAAGAATAAGGAAAAGTTTCGCCAGTTTTCCTTTACCTCTCTTCACTTTGCTTTTTGTTTTCTTTCACTGAAAAATTTATTGCATCTGTAAAGATTATCATTCTGCGGCTAGCAATCGCCTACGAATGAATTTGTCGAATTGAGCAAAAAGTAAAAGCGCGCAATGTGTGCGTGTTCACCATTACCGCCGCTGCTACCACCGCTGTATAAGCGAATCGATCGCAGCAGCACAAACACGATCATTTCTCCTATAGTCGAATTTAATGATCAATTGTCTCTCTTTTCACCAAACGCAGATAAAGTTTCAAGAGACCAGCAGCAGCAATCGCAGCAGCAGCAGCAGCATTCGAATTTACTCAATTTGAACTCGTCCAGTAATCTTTCGCTGATGATACAATCGCAAGTTCACGCACCGCCGAGTCCGCTACCGACGCCGTCGCCTCCGGTCGAAGATAGACTTCGTGGTCGGGTTCGTGGCGAACAGCGTTTAACTCGCGAAGCAATGCGTAAATATATTCGCGAAAAGAATGATATGAAAATTGTCATTCTTCACGCGAAAGTTGCGCAAAAATCGTACGGCAACGAGAAGCGTTTCTTTTGCCCACCGCCGTGTATATATTTGTTCGGAGATGGATGGACACGCAGACAAGAAGAGATGATCCGCAACGGTGAATCGGAACAAGGCGCGCAAATATGCGCGTTCATCGGCATCGGTAATTCCGAGCAAGAAATGCAACAGTTAGACTTCAACGGAAAAGTAGGTTCACTGTCTCGCCACTTCTTTTATAAATTTAATTCAATTCATTCCTTTGTTTTAGAATTATTGCGCTGCGAAAACTTTGTACATAAGCGATTCGGACAAGAGAAAACATTTCATGCTTTCGGTGAAAATGTTTTACGGCAACGGCGAAGACATCGGACTTTTTCATTCGAAGCGAATTAAAGTTATTTCTAAACCGTCGAAGAAGAAGCAATCGTTGAAGAACGCAGACTGTTAGTGCTCATTAAAGTTGCGCTATTTTTTGTTTCTCAACAAATGTTTGCCGAATTTCTTTTTTTCAGTGTGCATCGCTTCGGGCACCAAAGTAGCACTTTTCAATCGGCTGCGATCGCAGACCGTAAGTACACGTTATCTGCACGTCGAGACCGGAAATTTTCACGCGAGTTCTACGCAATGGGGTGCATTTACAATTCACTTATGTAAGTGTTTGTAACAAATTATATTCGCATTCACTTTCACCGCTAATATCCGACTTCCTTTTTCACACGACGATTGCTGTAATCTTCGACGAAAAACAAATGATACAGTGGACGATAACGAGTCGGAATCAGAAGAGTTCACAGTGAAAGATGGTTACATTCATTATGGGTCTACCGTAAAGCTTGTCTGCTCGGTCACCGGAATGGCGCTTCCGCGATTGGTACCTATGTTCAATTCAAAACGCCTTTAACACACAACTCGCTTTTCTCTCTTTACTTTTAGATCATTAGAAAAGTTGACAAGCAAACAGCGCTTCTCGATGCGGACGATCCTGTCTCACAGCTTCACAAATGTGCCTTTTATATGAAAGATACTGAGCGAATGTATCTTTGCTTATCTCAGGAGCGAATTATTCAATTTCAAGCAACTCCTTGTCCCAAAGAACCGAACAAAGAGATGATTAATGACGGAGCGTCATGGACAATCATAAGCACAGACAAAGCCGAATACACCTTCTACGAAGGAATGGGTCCGGTACACGCGCCGGTCACTCCCGTTCCAGTTGTACATAGTTTGAACTTGAATGGCGGCGGCGACGTTGCCATGTTAGAATTAACGGGGGAAAATTTTACACCAATCCTCCGCGTTTGGTTTGGCGATGTGGAAGCTGAAACCATGTATAGGTATGTTGTGATAATGTGTAATCGATTCGAATTAAAAATGATTTTGTTCAAAGATGTCAAGAGAGCATGCTTTGCGTGGTGCCTGATATATCGGCGTTTCGAGAAGGCTGGCAATGGGTACGTCAACCGACACAGGTTCAAGTCTCGTTGGTCAGAAACGATGGCGTGATTTACGCGACTGGCTTAACATTCACTTACACTCCTGAGCCCGGACCGCGTCCCCACTGCCCGGTAGTCGACGAAATAGTTCGTCCAGGAATCGGAGCGTCAATTCATCAACCCAATCATCATCACCATCATCATCACCAGCACGCAAATTTGATGCCAATCGGTGAAAATCATCACCATCATCAAAACAATAGCACATCACATCACAATATGGGCGCGCTTGTTCCGAACAATCATCAAAGCACTATTTCGCATCCTTACTTGCAAAATCACCACCAAGCGCATCCTCACCAACAACCACTTTGACAATTACAGGCTTTCCCTCGAGACCAAAGCTCTTTGTGGGAATATGAATACTAATTGAGAAGAAAGTGAAGGAAAAAAATTAAATAACCCAATCGCGAGCAGCTTGTTATTGCGAAATAAACCTGTGATAAATGATGTCTGCTCACGACGCTTTTCCGCATTTTCACCAAAATAATTGTGAACAAGAAATCGGTGGTGGCAAAAAAAGAAAAACCCTAAAACTCTTGAACATAAAAATAAATATGAAAGAGAAAAAGAGTGCGATTTGCTGTTTTAAGGCGTATATTCATAAATATTTATAGTATTAAATAATTTATGGGACGAACCATTTTATACGTTAGTTGGTAATGAAATAAAACTTTGTAATGCCTTTCGAGACTTGTAATATACTTTAAAGGTGAATAATGATTAAAGAGAAACTTTATTCCAAACTTTCAAATCACTTTTCAAGTTCTTTTTTTCTAATATTCGAGCAGTCGTTTGTTCAAAGTGTTCTAACTTTTAAAGAGGATTAAAACATTGTTCTTGATCTCTCGAATCGGCAAATGTGCTATGCTAATGCCGATGCAACTTCACTCGTGTTAACTCATTTAAGATTTTTAAATTATTTTTAATTCTTTCAATGTACATTTCGCTTGCTTGGTACAGATTCAATTGCTTTTCAGCGAAGCGATCAAAGATTTGACATTATAGCTTTAGTTAGTCAAACGTTTAACTCTTTCGTTAAATTTTCCGCCAATTTATCCATGAAAGCGAACGTGTTTAGATAATCATTGGCTGTAACACCGTTCATACCTTTAATACAAATAGCTAGATCCTTAGTCATGAAACCTGCTTCAATTGTTTCGATGCACACTTTTTCTAAAGCGTTCGCGAAGCGTTCCAATTTCTCGTTTCCATCCAGTTTGGCGCGATGCAAAAAGCCACGCGTCCACGCGAATATCGATGCGATTGGATTCGTCGATGTTTCTTTACCTTGTTGATGCATGCGGTAGTGTCTAGTTACAGTACCGTGGGCGGCTTCTGCTTCGATTGTTTTTCCATCTGGACAAACAAGAACCGAAGTCATCAATCCTAAAGACCCGTAGCCTTGCGCGACTGAATCCGACTGAACATCTCCATCATAATTTTTGCAAGCCCAAACGAAACCGCCCTCCGATTTTAGCGCTTGAGCCACCATATCGTCGATCAAACGATGTTCGTACCAGATTCCTAAAATAATAAATGTGCTTATTTTGCTGATTGTTTTATCGAAAGTAGAAGTCTCCTTCTACTTTAAGTAGACTAACCTTTTGCCTCGTATTTTGTTTTATAATCCCGTTCGTAAATCTCTTGAAATATATCCTTGAAACGACCGTCATACTTTTTCAAAATCGTATTCTTGGTGCTCATGTAAAGAGGATAGCCTCGTTGAAGCGCGTACTGTAGAGAACTGTGTGCAAAGTCTGCAATACTTTTGTCGGTATTGTACATTGCAAGAGCGACGCCTCCACCATCCTTATAATCGAATACTGTGTAGTTGATTGCTCCATCATCACCAGCTTCTGGCGTGAATTTGATCTCGAGTTTTCCTGGTCCAGGAACAACGAAATCGGTCGCTTTATATTGATCACCATAAGCATGACGGCCGATAATTATAGGCTTCTTCCAGCATGAAACTAATCGCGGAATATTCTTGCAAATGATCGGTTCTCTAAACACAGTTCCGCCGAGAATGTTACGAATTGTACCATTTGGTGATTTCCACATCTGCTTAAGATTAAATTCTTCCACTCGCTTCTCATCAGGTGTAATTGTCGCGCATTTTACACCGACATTGTACTTAAGTATTGCGTGAGCGCAATCAATGGTAACTTGATCGTTGGTCGCATCTCGATGCTCAATACCAAGATCATAAGTGTGAAGTTCAACGTCAACGAAAGGAAATATGAGTTTCTCTTTGATTAGCTCCCAAATGATTCGTGTCATTTCATCGCCTTTCATCTCAACGATGGCACCGCACTTAATTTTTTCAACCATTTTCAGTGATTTACCTGTTGTAAGAGAATGAAAAGAAGGAAGAAAGTTGAATTTGACAAACAAAAAACTTGTTCAAAGTTAATGCCAAAAGTGATGACGATTCGCAAGTTTGAAATCACTAACTTTTGCAAAGCTAAGCACTAAAATTGTTGCTCTCCTTGAAAGCAATATAATTTTCACGGGCGATCAAAATTGTGATTCGATTCGCGTTAATCACAATGAATTATTTTCTTCATTCAAACGTTTATATCTTCAAAAGAGAGGAAAAATGCGAACGTCGATACAATCGTCTATTGTTTAGAAGATATATTTGCATTCGCAAATCGATCGTCACGTATATGCTGAGGTGACGATAAGAAGAATTAAACTGTACAATGAACTTTGAACAAGCAAATTAGAAAAAAATAGCAGAAATTTGTTATACGAATTACATTAAACACAATTTAAAATGTTAAATCGAGCGAAACGATTTCGTAATAAAATCGTTTCGATAAACAATCAATTTTTTAAAAGCAAATAGCGGATTCACATAAACATCATTCGATTTTTGTGGTTGCATTCATCCGCTAACCGTGTGTGCCACGAATGAAGAACTGTGCAGATTTCAACAGCAATAACTTGAATGCAGAATTCGATAAAATCAACATTTTACAGTGAAACGTCAAATTTCTGTAAAAACGGCTGCAAGTGTTTGACGCAGATTAAACGAGTAGACATTGAAAAAAGGAAACAAGCATGTAAAACGGCAATGAATTGTGCGAACAAACAAAACGCTAGAAGCAAATTGAATCCTAAAGGAAAATGAGGCGAAAAATAAGAGAAGAAACAATGTATGAGTCGAAATGCGTATTTCGAATAAACTTGTCATCGACAGAATGGCAGCGTTTTTTCAATCGACACATTTTGCAACGCGTCATTCTTCTTCTTAGAGTCGAGTACTTACTTCAATAAAAATAGAATTTGTTTTTCGATAAGTTTCGCTTTAAAAAATGAGATTCTTGTTGAAAATTAAAAAAAAGAGAGATTCGAATGAAAAACTGCAAAAAGCGCGATTCGAAACGCCGGCGCTTTGACCGAAGCGGAAGGGGTCTTTTACTAAATTGCGTTTCGCTTTAATTCCTATTTCTTTAAAAATCATTTTTAGTAATTTTTTAATTTAAATCTAATTTAATTCATTCGAAAAAACTGAAATTTGCTTTTAAATTTAATCAATTTTATTTTCAAAATAAAAATTTAACTCATTCATTCGTTCGAAGGACGTGTTGCTTTTTTTCAAGCGTCGACCAGCTGTTTAGCGTTGTAAACGCCCCTTTTTTCCTGCAATCAATTTCCACAGTTTTTCGGCACAAACAAACGATTCAAAAAACAATTGCGAAAAATGGATGTGTTCTTAACGTTTACAGGTAAAGCGAAGATCACTCCATTGGACAGAGGTTTGTCGAAACCGAAGGCGGAGGTAAACGCTAAGTCCATAAAGAATGGACTCCATAATTGAATATTGAAAAAGTGATTTATAAATTGTGGTCGAAAAAACAGGTGAACATCAGTTTGTATGCGTTACTGTTTTCCGAAATGGTTCAATACTGTCAAAATAAAGTGAACACTGTTCCCGAATTGCAAAATAAGTTAGTTTCCATCAGCTTATTTTTATCGCCCTTTAATTTTTCTTAAACTCCTAATCGTAGGTTGGCAGAAATGGGTGCACATGTCGGACAGCGGATTATCGACGCGATGTTCATTCGCGAGAAAAATTTCAAACGCGAAATACGTTTGATTAATATGTTGCTTATGATTAAAACAAAAGTTTGGTCGCATTTATTCGGTAAAGAAGCCGATAAATTGGAACACGCAAATGACGATGAAACTACGTGTGAGTTCGTCATGTTTATTTGCATTCAAACATTTTCTCTCTTTTCACATTTCACAATTAATATTTGTTTTATTCCGCAGATTATTTGATCGAAAAAGAAACTATTGTAAATAAGTTTATTTCTGTTCCAAGAGACAAAGGTAGTCTCAATTGTGCAGCGTTTATCGGTGGAATAATTGAATCGATATTAAGTGAATGCAATTTTGTGAGTATTTGTTTTCAATTTTCCATATTTATGCTAAAATTTTCTTCTTTTACACAGCCAGCGAAAGTTACCGTTCATTGGCACAAAGGAACCACTTTTATGATAAAGTTTGATGAAAGTGTTATTATACGCGATAAATCTTTAGATAACCGATAATCGTCATTAATTGAAATTTATTGTTTCATAATTCATATCAGAAGCTTTACAAGGATTTTATGTAAAAATTGAATTATATAAACAACTCTGCAAGAAGTTTACATTTCTCTTCTCATTTTTTCTTTGCATTCATTTTATTTCTTATCAACTTTACTGCGTTTAA
>NCKU01002674.1:0-18078 GCA_003675995.1 Dinothrombium tinctorium | reverse complement strand
CCGAATCTGGTCTCACGCAATACTTTTTGAGATCAACGAAAAGCATGTCACTATTTCAACGAAACAGAGAATGTGAGAAGCAATTCGTTGAGAAGGAACAGCAAACTGAAGATGATGTACCACCGACACCGCTTAAATACTTTCAGCAACTCGCGCTTATTTGTGCTGCTTTTTTAGCATTTTCACTCATTCTCTTAATCACTGAAATTAAACATTCTGAAGTATTCTAATTGTTCGTTTAGACATCATTGAAGATCGATCATTTACAGATTTTCATAGGAAAGTATTATTTGATTGCAACTCATTTTCAACAAATTGCGAAAATTAATGCTTTTTGAATTAAGTAGAAACGTTTTAACTGTAATTTAATTTATTGATTTCAAATTGTTGTTTCAAAGTTGTAAGAAGCACTTGAATTAAATCAATAATCTTACTTATTAAACTGATAAAAATTTTCAAATCGAAGTTTTTGTCTATTCGTCTCTGACTTTAAAATGTTAAACTTTTGTAATTTATTTGTAGTTGATACTAACAGGATATCAGCTGTATTTTGAGCGCATATAACATATGAACAGTTTTCAATATTCGGCAAAACGATTGTATTGTAAATTTTAATTTCGTCCCAAGACTCTAATTTTTGTCAATCTCGAATTTCGAATCAAGTTCTTAATTATAAAATACTTCAAGGATTTGCGATTTACCCATCTATCGTAAATTTTGTAAAATTAAGAGAAAATGAAAGTTTTCTTTATAATAGTTTGTATATTATTTTTTTTTCAATTTCTTTCTTCCACGAAATAAATTGCGAGAATAGTTTTTGCGAGATTTGCGAAATACTTACACTGAAAAATAGTTAGAAAAACAAGACGAACATTTATGTATTTTCTCTCTTGTTTTTTTTACTACCAAAAAATGATTACCGCAAATGGTATGTTGGGAGCTAGAAAATGAAAAAATATTAAAACAAAAACTGATAAACAGAAAACTTTAATTTTCTTTTTAATGTTGAAAAATCTTTTTTCAACGAATTTTTGTTGCGTATGCAAACAAAACAACACAAAGAGAAAATGAAAAAGTTTGAGAAATCAAAATTCAAGAGAAAAAATGACAAGAGAAATGATTTTTTTTTCTTCTATATCGCTTTTCATTTTCATTCACATCTTTGAACATTTGATAAGATAAAGGCAAAAGAGCTTGTTTGGTGAAATTGAATAGTTGATATCGAGTAAGACATTCGAGTTCGATTAAAGTATAGAAAATAGACACAGCTAGTACGCTGTATTTAGACTTAGCTTATCATTAAGAATTTTGTTCATTTTGTGTAAAGTTTTAAATTTAAACAATATTTTAAAATGTTTCCATGGAAAAAAGTAACGAAAAGTAACTTCATATTTGAAGATAGTACATAACTCAAGGTAGTAAATAGTATTTACTAAATACATATTTATGAAAATAAATACAGAGGTTTAACATAAGTTAAAGTCAGAGAGATGAAAGCTCTGATTTGAAAAATTTTGAGTTTAATAAGTGAATTTAATGATTTAATTCAAGTGCTTCTACAACTTTGAAACATCATATTGAAAAAAAATAAAGTGAATTAAAGTTAAAATGTTTCTAAATAATTCAAGCAATAATTCTGCAATTTGTTGAAATTGAATTTCATCCAAGTGATCCTTTCCGACGAAAATCTCTAATTGATCATTAATAAAGTCTAAACGAACATTTAGAATGCTTCAGAATGTTTTATTTCGGTGATTAAAAGAATCAATGAAAGTGCTAAAAAAGCAGCACAAATAATTGCGAGTTGCTGAAAGTATTTGAGCGGAGTCGGTGGTACATCATCTTCAGTTTGCTTTTCCTTCTCAACGAATTGCTTTTCACATTCTCTGTTTCGTGGAAAAAGTGACATGCCTTTCGTTGATCTCAAAAAGTAATGAGAGAAACCAGCTTCGGCAGCACGATAAAAGCTGAAAACAAAAAGATAAGATCACTGAAAGCACAAAGCTTAAAAACTATTTACATACATATCTTGAAGAATTGATCCTCTTTGAGCGAATGATTTCTTACTCAAGTAAAATGCAATTTGTCTTCGCTCAACTGGTTTCGACCAAACTATTTTCATTTTGTCTTTTATCAATTTGCTTTTTACGTTATTTTCTTCAATAATGTTGCAGCTAAATGGTATAAATACATCTTTTAGATCACAAAGCGATAGAATGATTGCTCGATCAAGATGCTTTCTCACAATAAAATCAAACTTCTTATCCAAATCTGAACGAAGCATAATCGGACTACGGCCAAGATTTTGAACCGACCTGTTCCAAAGTTTACGATAAACGGGCAACTCGCCTCTTTTGAAGCGATCATAAAATTTAAAAACAGGATCAAACACAGGAAACTTTCCAAGATCGTCAACATCTTTCAAATTTTCAACTTTTTGTAATTGCGATTTCACTGCCATGTCGGTACTGAAGTTTGCGCAAAAAAATGCAGAAAAGCGGAAATGAGAAAATTGTGAATGAAGTGAACGCAATGCGAGCGTTTGTTCGTGGTACATTTTGGAAATACTGCTCAAGCAAAACACAAGGAATGGAAAAAATGGGATTTCGAATTTTTAGCAATTTGAATGCAATTACGAGTGAAATCAATGTAATTAACATTGCCAAGTAGAAATTACCACCAAATGTAGAGAAATTAGTCAGCAATGTATTTGCTCTGATTTCATATGGTTTCACCAAACTGAAAATGCACGCTTTGTAATCAACGATTAAAGCAGGCAATATTGCACTTGACAATATAACAAATTGGTTTTCGAACACTGGTTTTCAATTCACTTTATATTTTGCTATGTAAATATTTATTACGTTTGCTCAGATGGAGCCACTGAAACCGCGAAAATCAATGCTTTTAACGAATTAGTAAAATCATTTTAAAAAGTTTTACTTTATTTATTCAAAAAATAATGAAAACTTTTTTGAAAAATCAACAGAAAGAATGTGTTTCGTCGAAAGCGTAAAACAAATTTTTGGCGTTTGTTTTTATCCATAAAAAAGTTATTTTTCATTCTCTTAACTTCTTTATATTTATTAACGAATATTATTAGAATTTATCAAATTTAATTTCATATTTTTTTTTTAATTTTTCAATTTTTAATCGTTAATAAAATGAATTTCATTCTTATAAGACACACTCTTCGTAATATTCGTGATATTCAAAATTAATTCGCTTCTCATGTTATTTTCAGATTCGATATGCGATCGACAAGTATCATCAACTAGTCTCGAAATATTTCTTGACTTAATCCATAGAGCTTCTCTGTCTAATTTAGTGATAATCTGAAATCGGCAGGGAAGGGGCATAAAAGCAATTTTCTTGTTATACACAATCTAATTTTAAAAGAGATAAGAGAGAAATGATGTGTGTGATAGTGAAGTAAACAAAATAATAAATCACTTCTAGCGTTGTTATTATGAAAAATGGTGTATAAAGGAAAAACCTTGTTTGCTATATTTCAAAAAGACAAATTCAAAAAATATTAATGATAATATCATGCAAAAATGATCATTTTGAGATTTTTTGCATTTGTTTTGAATGGTGTTAAGTGTGTTTCGATTTTGCTTTTAACTGCAATGCAGGATTTCTAAGATAATCAATCAACTTTAATTATTAAAAAAAACTGACAAGTGAAACGACAGCAAATTTATCATCATTAAAAAAATCGCGAAACAACTCATCCAACAACTTGATATAAAAAAATTTCAAACAAAAGCTCTGTAGTTTAAATTAAAATTAGTTTCAACGTTGAAGCACTTAATTAAATTTTATTTTTAAATTCACTTTGGCATCAAATTTTCTTTCAAATTTTCTACCAATTTGAACATAAGATTTTCAAACAGCGAGTTATCATTCTCCATGATCGATGAAAATCGCTATTCTTATGAGAATTTTTTTTTTGTATTCATAGAAACGCTTTGTTTTTGTTGTAAAAGTTGACTGTTTCTACAACAAAGCAAAGATTATTTTCTAAAAATTTTCGCATCACTTGCTTCTTTCGCTTTGATCTTTTTTTAAATTTTGCAATTTTCAGATTGAAAATTTGAAAGATGAAATTGATGAAAGCGCTTTTCTTTATCTTCTGTTTTACTCTCTGCTTATGGCAAATTATTTCGTCTTTAATCTGTTACTTGAAATTCAACACACGAACAGATTTTTTCATTGATTATCCCGATGAAGACTTTATTCCTGCGCTCACAATTGAAATACCACTGAATGGATTTGTTTCATCGAAATTTAAACAATCGTTGAAAAATGGAAAGTCACGAAGAGCTTTCTATTCAAACTTTTCAAATACGCCTTTTCACATTTTCGCCTCAGTTCGAGAGAATTTAGAAAAAATTTTCAAATGCTACTCGCCTAATCTGTCTGCAATTTGTCGATCGAAAGCAAGAATCACAATTGACCACAAAAATGCTTATGTTTCATATTTCGAAAGAGATAATTTCACCGATTCAAGATTCTTATTCGCAACCAAGTTCGAATCGTTACTCGCAAGCGTTGGTTTTATTCCAGATGAAAGAATTGAACGAGTTTGCATTTATTTTCACGCTCCGCACGCTTTTTATTCGTTTCGAAAAGATTGTTTGTCATTTTTTCACAAGAAAATATTTGTCATCTTCATATATAAATCGCTCACTGTGAAACTATTGCCGAAACCATACGGAGATTGTATTGAATATGGAAAACCGCATAACATTTACTCTTCGAGAGATGAATGCATTGAGCGATGCATTTTAAAAAGCACAATTAACCTTTGCAATGCTTTCCCAGAAGAAATAAAAACGAACTTCGATATTATGAACGAGCATCGAAATTTTACATTTTTGAACAAACATCATCGCTGTTTTCGAGCATTTGATCACTTTTGCGAAAAGAAATGCCCGAAAACTTGTTATTTGAAAATTTACGAAAGTAAAATTGAACGAATGCATCCATCGGCTTTTATGAAATTTGGAATTTTTAGTTCACCAAAATCTTTATACATTCAAATTTCACATGTTCCAGTGTGGGAATTGATCGATCTAATCACTTACATATTTGGAGCTTTTAGCTTTTGGTTCGGTCTTTCTTTCATCGGCATTTACTTGACTATTGAATCACGAATTACAAGACCATCGTTTGTGAAAGTAGAGGAAGAATGTTTCAAATTTATTTCGAATTTGTTTGAAAAATGTGAGTATTAAGCATGTTGCTTGTAAAAATAGTCAAAGAATTAAAAAACTTTTTTTTGAAATTTTTCAGCTCGAAGATCGAAAAGCATAAATGTTTCGAAAATATGCAAATACATCGCAACAATTCTTCTTGTAGCAATCAGCTTTGCTCAAAGTCTAACTGTGATCGAAGATTTCTTTCAATACAAAACAATTGTCAAAGTATTGATTCAACGTCCCGATTACGATTATTTACCAGCGATTTCAATAAGCGAATCTTTACCAAATGTCTTAAATGAAACAACTCTTCGCAAAAATTTTTCAAATTTATTTGACGAAAAAAAGCGATTGAACTACGATGAATTAAGCAAATTTTTAGAAGTTAATTCAAGTTTAAAATTATTTTCACAAATTGTTTCAAGAAATCAGCGAATTACAAATTGTTTTGTTTATGATGTCGGTGGTAAAAGCAAGCGAAATTGTTCTGACTTATGCGAACCTCGATATCATTATTATAATTTCAATTTAATTACGACTTTGTTTAAACGAGATTCGAAATTAAGAGATGATAAGAGATTTGAGATTAAAACGAACTCTATTAACAAGATTTTAGTAGAATTTCAAATACAAACGCACAAATATCCTCATGGACAAGCTTTATACATTCACTACTCGAATGATGTTTCTTACTTTTATATTGCAAATGCAATTGGATTTCCATTACTTACGAGAACACATTTTACGTACACTAAAACATCGATGAGTTTATTGCCTCCGCCTTATTCAACTAAATGTGAAGATTACAACAAACTCGCGTGTAAATCGAGAAAAAATTGCGTTCGTGAATGTTTTAAAAAAATTGTTAAAGAAAAATTCAAAATTTTGGTCATTAATGCAATTTATTCATTAAATGAAATAAGTGATATGAAACTAAGTTATTTCAACTCGTCAAAAGATTACGAGCTTTGCTATAAAGTATTCAAAAATTTAGATTGCGAATTTGAAAACTTCGAATTGATATTTAAATCGCATTACAATTCGAAAGAAACGAGAATTGTTATCGAAAGACCAAATGGACTTTATGAAACGAGTTACAAATTTCGAGCGAAAATAACATTCGTTGATCTGCTTGCGTATTTAAGCGGAATTTTCTCCATTTATCTGGGGATAAGTTTTTTGACATTATTTTCAGATGCAAACGATTTGCAAAACATAAAAGAAAGCATCATTCACTTGATTGAAGTTGAAATTCGAGAATATTTTTGTGAGTAATTTTATAATTAACCTCTTAAATCTTACTTTTCTTCCTTAAATAAGAAATTTTTCTTTATTTATACAATAGCGAGGAACAGATACAAAGGACTCGTTTATCGATTGCAAGAATTTTTCCGAAAATGTTACTCGACATTCATCATTCTTCTCACAATTTGGCAATTGTACGATATCATCGCTGTTTTTAGTGAGCATAAAACGGTCGTTAGACTCAATTACGACGAAACTAAACAAATTTCATTTCCTGATCTGTCGCTTTCGGTTTTACCTTATTACGTTATTAACATGCGTCGATTTAAAAAGCATTTCAATCACACAAATTATTACTCTAATCAAATAAGTCACGACGAACTTTTAAATTACGTGAAAAAAGACTTCATCAGTGAATGTCGCTATTATTCATCTTCAGAAGACAGCCTTAAAATTTGCTCTAATTATTCGATTCTAGTCAACGAGAATTTCTTATTCAAATTTTCGCCGACTGATGAGCGAGGATTTCGAAGTGTGCCAAAAATTAATTCGAAAGTAGAAGAACTTTATAAGATAAAAATCAAAAATCAATTCGCATTTGACTTAATTTTACATTCGCACAAAATAATTCCAAATTCTCTGCAACAAAAATATTTCTACGCTTCTTTGCCGTACGGATACGCGATACAAATTTCATATAAAGCGACAATCATTCGACTTTTGCCACATCCGTACGCGACGAATTGCAGAAATTACGAAGAACGAGGTTGGAAATATAGACAAAACTGTATCGACGATTGTCTTTTCGAGAGAAGCGTTAAATTATGTAAAAGAATTCCTCTCATCATTTTTTTAAATTCAACAGTTGGAAGAGGTTTGAAACGATTTCCGAATGAATGCTTTGAAGAGAAGAAAATATTCGATGATTGCGTTGATTATTGTCAAAATGCTGATTGTAATTTTATTGATTATGAAATTAAACGAGTGCATCACCACAAATTGAGCTCATTTGAATCGCCTGAAATTGTTGTTTTGAAGCCGACGAGAGAATTGATCACTGAGATATCATTTGAAGCTCAACAGAGTTTTATCGACCTCTTGCTTTATATTGGCAATACTATTGCACTGAATTTAGGTTTCAATGTTTTTTCATTTATTTGCATTCTACAATCACGACGAGAAAATCATTTGAGAATAAGCAATAATTTGGCTGAAGGAATAAGGAGACGAATAAGAAACATTTTGACGGATCAGATTTTTTAATTAGAATTTGTTTTTCACTTTTGATCAAAACGAAGCGACTAATTATTCAAAAAAATTTTTTGTTTAATGAACAATTTTAATAAATTAAATTTCATCATTAAAGCAGAATAACTTAATGGAATGCAAATAATCTAAACACAATTTATCACAATGCTTCGCATGAGAACATAAACCATTTTCTATAAACTCACTTCGATTTTATTTCTTCTCCATTTCAGCAGCGGGCAATTTCACCGAAGAATTTGTTTCTTTTCTGCTGTCCTTTTTCGTCGTTCGTAGAAAATTGTCGATTATCGCTTCGAATGTATTCACAAGTTTATTGATATTCTCACGTTGATGAACGTTAGTTGTTTGAGCTTCTTTCGCCGTTGTGATGAACTCTTCAAATTCATCCACAAGAGGATTTCCTGTCACACGTTGAACGCTTGAAAATGCGATTAAAGCCATGATGGTCAATGCGAAAAATGCGATCGATTTCATTTTCTCTTTTTTTGACTTAAGAGAATGTTAGCAATTGATAAAAGTAATCACATTTCGGCTCACCTTAATTCCGATTGAGAAAGTTTTGTAAAGTGAGCGAATCAAGTTGTAATCCTTTGCTTTTAAAACATTCGCGTTCAAGGTGATCCTCATTCTTCGCAGGTCGTTGTATTTAGAAATTAATTTGATATTCTAAAACGCTTCTTCAAAATTTTTTTATGCCGCTTCACTTTCTGAGATTAAAAAAAAATTCACAATTCACAAGTTTTGATTTTATTGAAATATTGAAATCGACATTAAATGCAAAATCTTATCAATTACTTCATCTAATAGCAAATTCAATAAAATTTTGTTTTGTGCAATTCTAATTTTAAATCGTTCACCGTGATTCGCTTTTTATTTTACTGTCTAAGATAGCTTATAGAGTCTTAACTTGACTTGAGAGTTTAACTTTGTATTTGCCTTTGTAAAACAGGCACGTCTTACGTTATCTAAAGGAAATAGAAAGTTGAATTAATTCAAAGCACGTCGCGTGAATTTACTATGCGCAAAATATAAAATTAAGTTCCTCAATTATATGCGAAAATGCTTCGCGCAAAGAGGAAATAATTTTCTGCAGATAAATGAATAAAATTTTCATGAGAAGTTTTTTTTCATCACACAGAGATGAAAAGACAGGAACCAAATCGCGGTAAGGCCAGAAATTTGATCACCAATCTCATAACTGTGAGCGTTTAAGATTTGAACGACGATAGCTAAAGGTCATGTCAGCGATGTCATTGCACTTCTCTTTTGGCTCGAGGCAGTATTCTTTCGCTAATCGTTTCTTGAAGTTCGTCGTTATTCGTTGTTGTTCGCTTTCAATATTTTCAGAAGCCTCTTAATGCAGGAAATTCAATAAAATTTAAAGCGGCGCTTGCTAAAATACTGACACTATTATTCACGTGATGACCGAAACCGCTTCGGTTATTCTCTCTCTCTCTCTCTCTTTCTTTCTCTACCTGATTCCCGAAAACGTTTCGCCCTCTAGAACACATTTCACAGTTTCATTTTCGGCATCTCAAATTTATTTTCTTCAATTATTTTCAGAAAAACTTTAAAAAATTTTCCAAATAATTTTCACTTAAGTAAATTTCATTGTAAATTTAAAATCAAAATGAACAATCGATTCACTTAACCAAAATAAATTTTATTTATTTCTTCGCCATTTCAGCTGTTAACAACTTCGCCAAACTCGTGGCTTCTTTTCTCGTATCTTTCTTTGTCGTAACAAAATTGTCGAGTATCGCTTCGAATGTTTTCAAAAGCTTGTTGATATTCTCACGTTGGTGAACGTTTGTAGTTTTCGCAGCTTTCGCGGTTTCGATCAGTTCCTGCAATTCATCTACAATTCGACGTCCGGCCGCAGTGGTTCGCTGTACGCTTGAAAGCGCGATGAAAACAACAATAGCCAAAGCGAGAATGGTGATCGACTTCATTTCTTTACTTGATAGAAATTTTTAAAAATTAAATTTAAAAAATATTTTCTCACTTGTTAAACTTACTCGTTAGAATGAATCGTTTAAATTAATTAAAAACAAGCTTAAACTTCGCTTTTTAAATTATTTTTATTCAAGGTGATCATCATTCTTCGAAGCTTTGATTCTCTCCAACAAAATCAATTTTTCTTGTCTCGATAGTCATTTTTAACATTTTTTATTTCATATTTTTGTCAAAAATAACTTTGATAGAAAAAAATAAAAGTTTTTGAAAAATTTCAATTAGAAAATAATTCACGCGAGAAGATGCTCGACAGTGCGTGTGTAAATCACTTTTGTTGCACTTTTTCTGCTATCAAACAAGAAAAAAAAATCGAAAAATTAATTTTAATTTTAATATAATTCAATTTCATTATACACATTGTGCTTGTGTGATTTGTAAGCATTTCCGCACGACAAGCGACGATATTTTGTGCATCGCCAGTAGATGAAAATTATCGTACACACAATTATCAAGAATAAAATAATCGAAATAGCAAGCAAGCAAACAAAAACATTTCTCACTTGCGTTTCGTATTTACTATCAATGTCATTGATTGCGCTCAAGAACGAAGCGTTCAGCGAATGAAATCGATTTTCTAGTGAAAACATTTTACGCGTAACAGCCTCGAACGTTTTCAACTGCTTCTTCATGCCTCTAGATCTAAATTCGAATTCACTTTGAAGCGCGTTCAATTTTTCGCCGTTGTCAATTAGCTCGCTTTCAAAATGTTTTATTAATTTCAATAATTTGAAATGATTTTTAGTCAAGCCATTGATGAAGTGATTCGGATAAGCGTCGAAAAGCGCGTTTTCACTCGAAGCTGAGATTTGACACAATTGTCCGTAGCGATTTCCGCACGATCGATCGCCCCAAAATCCTTTACTTTGAGTTACGATCGCTAAACAAGCGAAAATCTCTTCGTCGTTAGGCTGATTACTACCCCATTTATTGAAATCAAATGGTGTGCCATCGATCCAAGTGAATGATTTAAGACGATTCGCAACTTGCATACCTCCTAACCAATATTCACCATTTGTGTTTATAATCGATTTCACGTAATCATTTTCCGTTTGCGAATGAATCGAAACCATTGTCGCGTTTAACGATTTACACAAGGCAAAATTTTCTGCTACGTTCGCAATTGTACTATTCACATAAAAGCATTTGGTTTGAAAGTGATACCAAAACATAGGACAAGGCGATTGCTCCTAATTATTTGAATAAGTTTTTTAAGAAACTTATTTGCATGTCACAAATGCTCACCGCAAAATCGAATTCAAAAATAAGTAACAGTAAGAATAAAAGCATTGAATTCATATTGAAACAAAATTTATTTCAAATAACAACAATTGTAAACAAATTCACACTCAATCGATGGATGGATGGATGGATGAATGAATGAAACGCACAATTAAGGAAAACGCAAACACTTCCCGTTTCATATCAGTTTTGCACAGAGGCAGCGAAGTGAAACGCAAGATTGAATTCGAGAATTGTGAGTTGCATTGATCGTTTATGAACATGCAAATTTCGTTTTTAAAAAATGCAATTTTTACGCTTTTTTAAGTTAATATTCAAAGTTAATTTTAAAAATTAAAATTTTATCAGATTAAACTGCATTGAAGCTTTATCTTTATTTTATTTTTAAGCTCAAATTGGATTAAAAAACTTTTTTAATTTCGAAAAAGGTGGTACAACTGTAAAATTTAGAGTGAAATATAAAAGTTTTCTTTAAATAATAACTCAAAAAAACTTATCAAAAAAGATTAGACCGTGAAAAAGATTAATGGCATGCTTAAGGGCTTTAAGAGCATCTCTTCAACTTGAAAACTAGCTTCAAGACTTTTATCGAATGGCAGAATTGTACTCAAGGCGAACAACAAAAGTGAAAGTAAATAGAAAATATTTCAAAATTTTTTGAAATGTCAAAAACTCGATTTAATTCAGTGACAATATGGTTTGGAAATCTTGATTTGTTTCGTTTAGATTTTGAATTTTTATAATACAATTGTCAGAGGATTCATTCGATTTAAACGGTACCGACTTTCTTAGGATATTGCAAAATACCTTATCAAAAAGGTAATTTAATTTAAATAAAGATCATACAAGTTTTCGATTTATCGCTGTTTAATAAATCACAATTGCATTGACAAGTTTATTTTCATTTAAAGAAATTAATGATCGCACTCTTCGGATCATTTGTTATCGCAATTGATGAACAGTAGTTCTTTGTTCAAATAATGTAAATGAATGTGTAATTATGATAATTTCTCTCTCTTCTGACGACTCATTGATAAACATTTTGAAGCGAAATGTTAGCGGAGTCTTTTCAGAAATAAGCCATCGAGGATACATTTGTTGCGATTAGAAATGTTCAATTTCTTCACCGCAAAGTTGTCCGTCGATAGTCGACCGCAGGAAAGCTAAGAGCAATAATCAAGCATGAAATGAAAGGTAGTCAACCATTAAAGTTACCATTGCGTCAAAATAGAGTTCGGATAATGTTCGGAGTAAAGACCGCAGGTAGGATTAACAAAGCTCCAAGTGTTGACACTTATGATTTTCGCTCGTTAAACACTGGAAGCGCGTACTTTTTGTTTCTATGCTGAATCATTTGAAAATACATTCAAACTTGCATTGTTTTCACTAATCTTCCTTCTGTTTGAACGGATAGTGTGAAAAGAAAAGAAAAGAAACATTAAAAGCAAGAAAGTAAGATAATACTCGCATTTTCCGACTTGAGAAAATTCCTCAAATTAAAATTTTTACACTCTAACAATTTGTGTAAAAGTAAATTCTTGTCGTGATCACTTGAAGCGAGTTTCCATCAAAAAAATTCCAAGAATGCGTTTTGCTGAAAGAGAAAAATGAAAAGTTAATCAAATGTATCGCTGATAACACACCTTTCGCAATCGACCGCGTCGTTTGATTGAAAGCAAACATTTAGAAGCAATTTCAAAATGCATTTTAAATTGCGGTGTTTTCGCTTCAAATCAATAATTCGATTGCTGCCTCTCAATTCGCCGACATCACACACACACGCAGCGTTCAATTTTTGCTTCGCGCCGTCACTAATTTTGGGGATTGTAATCACATTGCACACGCTGTCCATTTGTTCATTACAAGCAAAAGTAGCGAATGCATATTTGGCGAATGAATTTTTAATTTTATAATTTTATGAGTTTTTTATTTAAATTATTTTCAAAAGTTTTGAAAATAAAATTGAAACCAGAAAACCAGAAAAACGGCTCACGAGAGTGAAACCGGCGGCGCTTTTACCGGCGGCTTGTGTTCAGTACTCGTATTCGACGCCACGTCAACTTTACGAATTGTATTCAAAGTTATTTAAAAAAGAAGCGAATCAAAAACCGAAAGCGTGGAAAATTTCGGGCGAAAGTGTGTCCAGGAGAAGAGTGTCCACGCGTTGAGTGAAGCAAAGCAATGAATATATTCCGTTTGACCGGCGATTTGTCACATCTTTTGGCGATTCTTATTCTATTGTGGAAAATATGGAAGACGCGGTCGTGTTCTGGTATTCGCCGCTTTAACTTCGCATTCTTTCCTAATCTAAATTGACACTTTTCGTTTTCAGGAATCTCGGGCAGAAGTCAAATACTGTTCGCCACTGTATACACTGCTCGTTATCTTGATTTATTCACTAATTTCGTGTCTGTTTACAATTCAGTAATGAAAGTAAGTTCGCACGTGTTTTGTATCGCCCTTTTGTTTGTTTCACTCATCTTCACCACTTATTTTATCATTTACTATTAATAACCTCTTCGCTTTTTTTTACAGATTATTTTCATCGCCGCTGCATTTGCGACATTGTATCTAATTTACGTCAAATTTAAGGCAACTTACGATCGAAATCACGATACATTTCGCATTGAGTTCTTATTAGCACCCTGTGCATTGCTCGCTCTTATCCTCAATCACGAATTCACCATTCTTGAGGTATATTTCTACCGTTTATTCGCATCGTTCACTATTTTTTTTTTCTCCTTTGTCAAAAAGGTTTTGTGGACTTTTTCAATTTACTTGGAATCGGTCGCAATTTTACCGCAATTGTTTCTTGTGTCGAAAACGGGAGAGGCGGAAACGATCACATCGCATTACCTATTCGCGTTAGGCTCGTATCGTGCTCTCTATCTCCTCAATTGGATTTATCGATACTATTTCGAAGGATTTTTCGATTTGATCGCTATTGTAGCCGGCATCGTTCAAACTGTACTCTATTGCGATTTCTTCTATTTATATATCACACGAGGTAAGAATCATATTCATTTGAAAACGCTTTTTTTCGCTACTAATCTCACACGGAATAAAACAAGAAATTTTTTTGTACTTAAAATTCGGCAATTGTTCATTGATCAAACACAAGCAAACCTCAAGAGATAATTTTTCAGATAATGAACCTCTTCACACGATTGTCGAACCAAAGTGAAAAGAAATGTTATCGTTACGAGGACTAAAAAAAATCGGCAGCTACACTTTAACAAAAGATGGGTAAAAAAAAAAGTTTTACCTAAATCTATTTAAATAGTTGTATACTTATTTAAACTCAATTAATTTTAAGCGATCAAAGTAATTAATCATTCTTATACAAACTAATGATTACACTGACTTAAAACACAATAAGTAGTTAGATCAATTAATAAAAAAACGACACAATAAAATGATTACACACCCTTACTTTGAGTTTCGGTGTTACATTCTTGAGTTTTCACATTTCTTTAAACATGATCAATTAAAACACTTTTTCGTTCGTTTTCTTTTCTTCTTCACAGTAATCAAAGGGAGAGCATTGAAATTGCCGGCGTAGAATTCATAAATTTAGTGATGAAATTAAACTCGAAACCAAAAAGTGATCACAGCAAGAATAAAAACAACAAAAGCCACATTTGTCAAGCGATTAATTATTGCAAAATTGTATTGAAGAAAGCGAAACGAAAAGATGATATAAATAAATTTTTAATTTATGCTTGTATTCATTTAAAAAAATAATTTCAAATTCATAATTATTTCCTAATCACTATCATTTTTTATTAATAAGTTAAAAGTGCTTGTGTGTTGAAGAGAAAAGAAGTTAAACTTGAGTTTAAATCGTAAAACGAAACAAAACTTATCGCACAAAATTGGTCAAGTCTTTTAATAATTCCTCATCTACCGATTAAGTTTTGTTTTCATCCAAATTATAATAATAAAAAGCATTTAAAAAGTTTTATTTAAAAAAAAACTCTTGACAAGCTTTTAGTCAATGTAGAAAAATTTTTTAAAAAGTTTTCAATTTTTTTTTTTAAAGCAAATTCTAATTTATAAAAAAAAAATCGCAAAAGTGACTTTATTCAATTGAGGAAAGAAGAGAGGTGAGAGAAAAGAATTCGCTTCACCAAAATGCCTAATGATCTTTTTTTTCTTAAATAAAAATTGATACCAAATTAATCGATGTCAAAGCTCTCTTTTCTTAAGACGCTTTGATTGCTTTTTATTCAAGTTCGCGCACCAGATTTAGTATTCGACGAAAGCTTATGGCTCATTAAACGCTCTACCACATCACGCGCGTAACGCAAACGAACAGCGACGCATTTACTGATACCGTGCTTTTCGATAAGCGAGAAACGATAAGTGCGGAAATCGCGCGATTCGTTGATGTAAGTTACGGCGCCCATATGTGGACAGAGAATGAGTTTGGTGTGATCTTGGAAAAAGTTAATCTGTTTCAATGAAAATAAATGAACATTAATTAATTATATTTGTTAAACGCCGACTCGTGTTTTTCGAAACATGTGCGAAAACATTCATTAATAAAATGAATGTTGCATATGTTCTCTGCAGAGTTTGCGGTTACACATTTACCTGTACAGTTCCATTAGTTAAGTGAAACACGATCGCGTTACGTGTACGGAACCAATTGTTCAGATTTGGTAATCGCGTAATATCCTCGATATCGTTCGTTTTTACATTTTCGCCCGTTTTCACCAAATGCTCGTTCATATAATTACGGAAATATTTGAGAAGTGTGATCTTCTTGAATAATGTTTGTGGATAGCAGTCGAGTGCATGAAAATGTTCAGTGCCATCGCGTTCGATATACTGCAAATTATGACCATCGGCGAACAATGCTATGCGAGTGATGTCGTTGAAAAGTATACCGATACTGTTGTCACACAATTGGTATCCGATACCATAGCGATCAGTGTAATCAACCCATTTACTAATCCAAAATATTGGCGTTGCGGCAGGATCTTCGGCTTCTTCATCTACAATTGGCACTTTTTGTTCCGGTTTAGCAGCGACAACTTTTTGCAATTGATGAAACAAATCTCTTAAATTGTAATCATTTACTTGTCCATCATCAACACCCTTCGGAATTGCTGCTGGTTCGAGATTCGGTCTTTCCGTCTTCGCTGCTTCCTCCGCTTTAGCGACTACGGCTACGCCATTCTTCTCTTGATTCATTTCGACCAGTGGTCGACGCGGTGAAGCACATTTCTCTGTCGGTGGCATAATTGACAATCGACCGTTGAAATTGAAATTTGGAGCCATTGTTAAACATGATTGTGGCAATTTTGAAGGAATATAATTGTTCACCATATAGCTGTCGGCTAGAATTTTCTTCATCGTCGGTCGTACTTTTGGATCAGATTGAAGCATTTTATTAATGAATAGGCATATATCGGGCGGTATGTTCGGCGGGATGCGATATTCATTATGACGAATCCTTTTATACGTGTCTTTCAGGTCGTTGGTCTCAAATGGCGGTTTGCCAACGATAAGCGTGTATACAATACAACCCAAAGACCAAATGTCTACTTCATAACTATGACCTTTTTTCATTAAAACTTCAGGCGCGATGTAATTTGGTGTACCGCAAAGTGTGAGCTTGCGTTCACCATCACCAACACGGGTTGCGAGTCCAAAATCGCCCACTTTAAGATCCATGTTTTCATTCAGAAACAAATTGCCGAGCTTTAAATCGCGATGTATGATTTTGTTGTCGTGTAAATATTGACATGCTTCGGCAATCTGTCGTACAAAATATCGTATTTCTGGTTCTGTCAGCGTTTTTCGTCGTTTATGCATTTCCATCAGTGACTGTTGCGAGTGAATGGTGCGAAGAATAATGCAGAAAGAAAGAAAGAGAGAGAGAAAAAAATGAAAGATCAATGAACCGTGTGAATCAAAAGATGAAAACAATTTGAATACTCACTCGCTTACTGCACAATTCAAGTATAATGTAAATGTAATTCTTGTCTTCGAAATAAGAATTAAACGATACAATGTGTTTATGAGATATACTTCGATGAATGGCTATTTCTTGACTCATCTAATTGTTGAAATACAAGATTAAAAAATGGGAATTTAAAGAACAACAGAAGGGTGAATTTCTTTCGCACCTTTTCTTTTTGATCAGATTTTTGAAGCAACGCTTTTGCGATTACTTTTCCGGCGAAAATCGCGTTCGAACTCGATTCAATCAATTCGTAGCATTTAGCGAAACCGCCCTAAAATTCGGTAATCGAGAAAAGCGAGAATTTGTTAATTAAAAGCGCAACAATTAAAAAAAAATCGCGAAACACTTACCCTTCCCAAGAATTTGCCTTTCGCATACTTTTTCTTCGCATTCGTATCGTAAACCACGTCCGGAATTTCCATTTTAGTGATCTCGTTTCTTCGCGACATATTTCAACCGAACGCGCACACCGAAAATTATAATTTCGGATTCGTTTCGTGTTTTGAAACGACAAAATTGAAATGAAAGAAAGCACAATTTAGAAAAAGAAAAGAACGTGTTTCTTTAATCACAATTCAATCGCTTTTGTTTCTTATTTATACACAAACGAAAAGAGAATTTACGATCGCTAAGCGATGTGATTCGCGATGTGTTTGTTTTCCACCAAAAAACTGAGCGTTCAAAAATTTTCAAATCGAAAATTTTCGTTTTCAAAATGTATTTTCAAAAAACGTTTTCACGCGAATGCAGCCAATAAACGAATCGCGCTCGTCGCACGCCGTGCGTTCATTGGTCACCGCGCGCAACAAAGAGGGTGTGCGCAACGCTTTCGTTGCATTTACTCGCGACGCGTGCGCTGTGCGAGTTTTAAAACACCGGCTTTCGGTAGTCGATTTTACCGGTCGTCGGTGAGTCTTTTTTTTTTTTAAATCGCCTCAGGCTCTTCGGTGCTGAGAAAGCAGCACTCGAACAGTGTGTGCGTAGGAAGAAAGCTGTTCTTTACGGCGTTTCACCCTTTGCTTCTTCATTTACTTTTGAAAAATTAAATTTTTTAATTCACAAATTTAAAATTGTTCAAGTGTAATTGTTTAAAATTCTTTAAAAGTGTTTGTACAATTTTGTTTTTTTTTT
>NCKU01002673.1:0-18083 GCA_003675995.1 Dinothrombium tinctorium | reverse complement strand
ATGTGCACAAATGACTTAACGGGATAGCAACACAAAACTACTGTCGTACACTAAAAAACGTGTTTAATTCAGCTTACGGAACCCCTGCTGCAATCGATATATACTTTAAATATTTCATTTTCTCCATTCTATCTATATATATGCTTTAAATATCAGCTTTCATAGAAAATTTACAACATAAAAGTTGATATTAGAGCATATAATAGATGGCATCAGGGGTTTCATAAGCTGAAAATTTGTGAATTTTCAATAAATGTTGATATTTAAAGCATATAGATGGCAGCAGGGGTTCCGTAAGCTGAAATAAACACGTTTTTAGTGTACGACAGTAATTTTTCGCTGCGATTGAGCGACAACAGATGGCAACAGCTGTTCCGTTAAGTCATTTGTGCACATATTTTTGCCAATGACTGTATTTAAACTACAGTAAGAGGTAAATCAATTCCCCACTCCATATTGCGCATATACAGAACGTCATAAAAATTTGATGGAACGCTCAATAATTGTGTTCTCTGAAAAAAGCGCGAAAGTGAGTGTATTGATTTGTAAAATATCTATTCGTCGACAGCCTTAAACGCGGAACATTCGTTTGATTAAACTTGAAAAGGATATTATTTGTTCAGTTTTTTGCACGATCTTATCGATGGGATACCTATTATCGATTGAAATTGAATAAATTTACAATAAACCACAACAATCTCCCACTGTGGCTGAAAACTCAACGTAAGTCAAAGACAGAATGTTTTGCATCTAATCTTTTAATCAACACATATCGCAAATTTTAAATGCAAAATTTAGATTAGAGCGTTCACATATGTTAACAAGCGATGAAAGCAGCGATTCTGAAGAAGAAATCCATTCTCCGAAGTTTAGCCCAATCAAAAAAAGGCTTTTCAAGCAACTTTCAAATGATGAGAAAGTCCAAATCATTGAGCTGAAAAGCGCTGGAGTAAATATTAAAAGAATTTCCCAAACTATTAAGCGAGACAGAAAAACGGTCAGGTTTTGGTTAGACCGATGGAAAAGTGAATATACAATCCAAACTCATAAAGGAGGTGGAAGATGTCCACTTGTGATATCTGAAATTCAGAATAAAATCTTGGACACTGTGAAAAATACACCAATCATCTCGGCTAAGGTGATTTTTTCAAAGATACACTATACATTCCTCCTTTTCTCTTATTTTCTCTAAACTGATCTCATCTTTTATTTCAGGAAATATTAGCGAATACTTGAGTGCCACTTTCGATTAGAACTATTAGACGCACTCTTGACAAATCTGGCTATAAATATGGCAAAGCAGCGAAAAAGTTCGATTTAACTGAACAACAAAAACTTGTACGATTGAATTGGTGCCTTAAATATCGAAATCATACAGTTGACGATTGGCTAAAAGTTGTTTTTACTGACGAAAAAATTTTTCGTAGCGACCGATCTGGTGAGGTACAGCCAATTTAAGAAAAAAAGTCGGCAGGCGCAGCGCTTTCTTGCAATGCTTGCTATCGAAAGTTTTGAAATTATTGATGAATTTTGAATTGATAAATGCTTTCAAAACTTTCGATAGCAAGCATTACAAGAAAGCGCTGCGCCTTCCGACTTTTTTCTTGAATTGGCTGTACATTCGTGTCCAATAAATTCTTTCTGTCTATTGCATTTCCACAAATTCAATTAAAATTTTCATTTTCATTAACTTAGGTTCGTGTATGGCGAATTCCTAACGATTATTCCCCTAAAGTTCATTCTAAAATTGCAAACGGGGCGCGTTTTTCAATAAATATACACGGCTATATCACTGGCACCGGCAAAGGTGGCATCAGTTGGATAAAATCTGCATTCAATCGATGGTCCTACATCCGCCTATTGACTTTAATTATTCCTGAAATTGATAAAGCTTATCCAGATAGCGATTGGGTTTATCAAGAAAACAATTGTCGGGTGCACACTGCGATGCTTTTAAAGAAAAGCTTTTGATTGATGTATTGGATTGGCCTCCATACAGCCCCGACTTGAATATTATTGAGAATTTATGGGGTAAATTACGTTACGTATTTTGAATTTGAATTTATTTACTTTAGCATGTTAAATCTCAGATGCATGCCCGTTGAGACTTAAAAATGAAAGAAATGCCCTATCCTCCATTCCTTAATTTGCATAAAATTTTAATCAAAAATATATCTTTCAGTGGGAATTCATAGAAACGATTTGCTAATTGTTTCCCTGAAGATAGTCACTGAAGTTACAGAAGTATGTGGGACAAATGAATTTTTTATTGAATTTACGTCAAAAGTGTTATAAGAAAAATTCTTACAACTTATAGTGGTAATGTCTAATGTTTGACATCATTCATTGTTAATCTAAATTTTTGTTTTTGAAATATGGGCAGAAATGCTTTAAATGAATAAAATATTTTATGTAATTATTCTTTTTACAGGTTTAATGGCAAAAAAGTCAACGCCAACATCACAAAAAATGGAAAGCCAAAGAAGCAGCAAGATTTTTTATATTTGATAAATCAGGTCTTTTGCTCAGTTTGTAAACGAAAATATATTAAAAAATTGTATAAATCAATGCCTCGTCGAATCGAAGAGGTAATAAAATTAAATGGAGACATGTCAAAATATTAATGTTTAAAAGTGAGGAGTTAAAGATTATCTTATATTCCGTTGCAAATGATTAAATAGTTTAATGCAGTGAATCAAAGTATTTTTATTGTTTAGTTTAATTCTAGTTGTGTTTATCAACAAACCGAATCTTGTTTCTTTGAATGACATAAAAGAATGTAATGTTGTATCGATAAACGAATGATGACAAATAATTTTTTGCCATGTTTTCAAAATAACATGAAAAAACATGTAAAAAATATTAAAAACTTTTAAATAAAATTAATTTTTATCTCATTTATATCAGTTTTGTTCTTATCAATGTATAACTTTACTTTGTCTACAATTAAAACAGAATCTCTCACATGACGTGCAATTATGACGGCTAGAGTGGGGAATTGATTTGCCTCTTACTGTACTGCGCCTTCAAATTGGCAAGAAAGTAAAATCGGAATTGTTTTCTAAAGAATGAAGTTCGCGCTAAAAATGCAGTCTGCATTACTTTGCGCTTATAAAAAGCGAAATCAGGTATCGGTCCCGACAATGAGCGAGTGAAAAGCTGTGATCGAGTTGAAAGCGCAAATTGTGTGCAATTGTCGAGAAACGAACGATGGTTTGCATTCCGTGCATTTTCGCTCCCATTATTCTCTTCTTGTGGTATCGCTTCGTTCAGCCGTTCATTCAGCCTTTGCTCGTGCGTTGGTGGCAAGGCGAGGAAAAGAGTCTAACGCTCGACTGCGACGAGAACGGTGTGTGCAAATTAAGGCTGAAGAATGTTGAAAAGGACGATGAATGCAAGCAAACCGCTGAAAAGCTGCAATCGACAGCAAGCGAACAACAAAGCAAAAAAGATTTATGAACACTATTTGTATGATTTAATTTAGTGTTATTTCGTGTTCAATTTAAACTTTTTGTTATAAACTCGTTTTATTAGTAAATTATCAAACCAAAAAACTAAAAGTTGTTTTCAGTTTTTCGTTTTTTTTTGTCTTTTTTTAATTTCTGGTAAATTATTAATGAAAAAGAATAAATTTATCGAATGCCAATTAATCCAGCTTTAATCAGCTTTTCTATTTTCGATGCGATCTCTGGATTTTGAAGATGCCTGAAACAGATTTCATCATCATCATCATCATTTCATTTTACATCATTTAAGTCGAATAAATATATAATCGAAACTTACTCTTGGGCAGCCTTTGGATCACTTTGCATTTGTTCCAAAATTAATCTCATTGCTGGGTCACCAAGAATCTTTTGAATTTCGGGATCCTCCAAAGCTCGCTTTCGCACTTCTTCGGGATTCGACATCGAAGCCATTGAGCACTTTCGGTAGCCTTCAATCGCTTCCTGTCGTTAAAATTGAAGTTTAAGGACGAGCATTTCCCGAAACTTCTCGAAGTTACCTGACAGTTGGAATCAAGATCCAATGCTTTTTGGAAGGCTGAAGTAGCTTTACTGTAATCTTTCAATGCTAAAAGTGCATATCCTTTTCTCACATAACCTTTGACTGTTTAATTCCACGTTTAGCTAAAGTATTATTTGTATTAAATTCACTAACCGAAATTAGGATCCAAGCGTATACAATCTTCACAATCTTTTAGAGCCAATTGAAATTCAGCTAATTTTTGATAACAAGCGGCTCTGTTACTGTAGAGTTTAGCATCGTCAGGATTGCGTTTAATTGCTTCATTGTAATGACGAATAGCATTCGGATAATCGCCTGTCGGTGCAAAGAACCCGATTAACACGACGTTGAAAGTTAGCAAAAAAAAGCGAACCTTTAGTAAAGAATTCATTGCCTTTATTCTTTTCTTGTAACGACAGTTCAGGATTGATATAAAGCCGTCTCTCCTCTTCTTTTAGCAGCTTATCAACCTGAAATAGGAGCAGAGTTAAACACAAGAAATAAAACGAGAACAACCTCTGAAAGTTTGGTTAAAGTTTCTGGGGTTCTGTGCTCTGTTAATGACTTTTCGTAATAAGTTTTCGCGTTTTTCAAATCGTTTAATTTCTGGTAAGCGTTTGCCATTCGTGCGTACGCCCTATTTTGCAATGAAACAGTTGTGTGTTGGAAGAAAACCAACAAAAGCGATGCTTGAATAATTGAAGCTTACTTTGCAATTATCTTAAAATCGGCTCGATTCTCGCGCCCGACTTCAATCGCCTTTTCACACGTTTTCACACAGTTCTCGTAATCTTTTAGCTCGAAGTAAACGGCTGCAAACGAGTGACGCTTGTTTATTATCGAAAAAAATTGATCGCGAGATTTACCGGCTTTGTTCGTCAGGAATGTCATGTCTGTAGCATCCAACGCGAACGCCGCATCGTAACACTTCAACGCTTCGTCGAAATTTCGCATTTTGTATAATTCATTACCCTTTTCTTTTTCTCTCAAAGCCTGTGGAAGAAACAGAAGCGAATTAAGCAATCGAACAGTACAAAGCGAGTACACACCGCTTTCTTTGATTCATCGGCCATTGTTCATTCGAGAATAGGGCGGACGTGTGAGCAGATCGACAGAACAGAGAGTGGACAGTAACAGTTTCGAACGATGGCAGCGAGATACGAATTGCGAACGGCGAAACAAATTTTAATCAAATGCGGTGTTCACTGCGATTCGAATAATGGTGGAATATTCTCGAAGCGACCAAATGGTGAAACAGCGGTGCGAGAGTTCCGGGGAAAAGGCGAGCGGCGATCACCCCGTTTGCGTGCTGCGTTCGTGCCCTGTTTGGGGTGAATTCAGCGGCGGTTTGCGATTGGATCGATTGCGAAATGCGGGCGAATGAAAAGTTTGTCGTTCAAAAAAGTTTCTTTCGTCGCAAAGTTCGCAAAACTCTCGATTCGCGAAGAATCGCTCTGCAATCGCGTTCGATCGTCGTTTCGACGATAAGCGCTGCTCGATAGCGAAGAGAGCACTTCGCTTTATCGCTGAATTCGAAAAACGAGATTAATTGTAAAAGCAAACGCAGAGAGTAATGAAATCGATCGGCACTTTGTTTGTTCGCAATAAACAGCGAAACGAATGGCAGCGAATGCGGCGAAACGAGAATCGCTTGTTTATTATTGAATATTCTCAGTTTTCTTTAAATAATTTCTTTAATTTTCTTTAAATCTTTTCAATTTCAAAACTATAAAAATATAGTTTTTTTGTGAAACGAAAACAAATCGTCAACAAACGCAACATGTGTCGAATAACAGTATAATAACGTATTTACAATTGAGTAGCAATCGTTTGACTAAATATTCGTAAAACGGCCGATCGTCGAAACAATCGTTGAATTGAGCGAAAATCGTTCACAAATTACTTGTAATATGTGTCTTGAAGTGAGCGGTCAAGTTGCCGCGATTCGCGAAGCCCTTTCCGCAGCGGTCGCAATTGAACGGCTTCTCGCCCGTATGTACACTCATGTGTCGCTTCACGGTCGACTTCTGCGAGAACTGCTTGCCGCAGACTTCGCACGCGAACGGCTTCTCGCCGGTATGAGTTCGCATATGAATCTTGATTCGCTCCTTATCGGCGAACAGTTTACCGCACACTTGGCATGGAAACGGCCGCTCGCCGGTATGCGACCGCATGTGCCTCGTGAGCGAAGTCTTCTGCGAGAACGAATTGCCGCACAGATTGCAGGTGAACGGCTTCTCGCCGGAATGTGATCGTAAATGCAATTGGTACACGCTTCTTGAGGCCAAATGCTTGCCGCAATACGAGCAGCGGAAAGGTTTCGATGGGTTCCCGGACATAAGAGGCACCGACAGAAGCTTCTCACTCGTCATCAGCGGTGGCTGAGCACCGCTGCTCTCGAAGCTCGGGGGCGGCGGTCCCACTGTCGCTGCGAGCGGGTCATTCGCGCGCGGTACCATCGCCCCGTACGCGGGCTGCTCACCGCTTGCGCACAGTCTGCCCATTTGCGCGCTCGAGCCGTCGTCGATTGCGGCCACCACAGACACTGCCGCCGGGCTCGGCATTGCCACTGTGTTCGGACACATGAGCAGCGGTGAGTGCGACTGCTGAGCGAACGCTCGCGACATGACGGAAGGCACCTTCGACACGGACAGCATCGGACGCGGAGTTTTGCGAGTTTTGGCGAGTTCTGCGCATTCAACACTCTTCGCCGAAGAGACGGAAACAAGCCTCTCTTCTGAGGGCTGTCGTCAGGGCGGCCTTTTTCCCATTCAATCGTCACGCTGTCGTCACGTGCCAATTCAGCGCTCGTTTCGAAAACACCGACCGCCGTTTCGCCGACCACCGCACCGATCGTCGCTCTTCGCACCGGTGTTCCGTCTTCTCAGACACTTTGATAGCAATCCGTTTCCAGAGAAAAGTGTTCGCACCACTTTTTGCAGCTTTTCACTCGAATGAACTTTTCAGCTCTCGATAGCCGAAAGCAGCGCGATTACGATTTCATGCGATTAAACAGCAGTTTAAATTCACTGTAATCAATTGCGACACAAAAGCAGCCCCTTTTTCAGACGATTCAGTAATGATTTCAGTTTTACATTTATCGGCAAACGCAAATCGTTGCTCCTCTTTTCTCATTAAAAGCCTCCGAAGCGACCTTCACTCAATGAATGTGTGATTCTTTCTAATCGCAATTTTTCTGTGATTCGCTCGATTTTTATCTCACCGCTAATTAAGCGTTGAAAGCAGATAAAGCTGTAATCTCGCATCCATTTGTGGCATCGAAAGATGTTCTTTGCGATGAAATCATAGCAAACATTGAAAAGTTTCATTCAAATTAGCAAAAGTGCTGGTGAGAGGCGTGAAGAGTAAAAGGTCCCCGAAAGCGGCATTATTCGCGAAATTGAAAGGAACGAAAGGCGAAAAAAAGTGTAAAAAGTCAAGAAAATGTGCACAAAAGTGGAGTCACAATCGAAAAGAGAAAGCGAAAATGAAATAACTGAAGACGAAGCGTTGCTTTACGATCGACAGATTCGACTGTGGGGAGTCGAGGCGCAGAGAAAACTGCGAAACGCCAAAGTGCTGCTAATCGGTCTTTCTGCTGTCGGCTCTGAAATCACCAAAAATCTTGTTCTTTGCGGCATCGATTCGTTGACTGTAGTTGATGATCAAACCGTTACTATTTACGACTCATTAAGTCACCTTTTCACCCAACGCGCGCTCGGCGAAAACCGCGGCAAAGCTTCCGAAGCGAACATCAAATCGTTGAATCCGAGGGTGAAAGTAAACACAGAACAATGGAATATTGCTCAAATGATCGACAACAGAGATAAAACATTGGTGGACATTCTGCGAAGTGTCGATGTTGTTTGCATCACCAATTTTGACTCCCAAACAATACTTAAGCTCAATACTTTATATCGAGAGCTGAATAATGACAATGTCAAATTTTACGCGGTTTGTACCTGGGGTTTTTTCGGATATTCATTCACCGATCTCGGCAAGAATCATAAATACATTGTCGAGTAAGCTTTTGCATTTAATATTTAATTCTCATAATTATCATTTTTTTTTACAGAGAAGTCGTCCAAGCAGAAGTTGAAATCTGCGATGAACCAAACATGAAAAAGATAAAAGCCGAAGAGCAAAATAAATCTTTCTTCGAAAAGAACTTGAGTTATGTTCCTTTTGAAACGTTTCTTTCGATAAAAGCAGGAAAAGCAGGAGTGGGTATCACTAAACGAACAAACCCTGGGGTAGTGTTATCACATATTCTTTTCAAATTTTATTCCAAACACAATCGTTACCCATCGCCATCAAATCGCGCCCAAGATGTGGAGGAACTCAAATCTCTGCAAAACGAGGTTGTCAATGAACTTGGTGTGGATGAAAAGATGATGAGTAAATTGAATAAAGAAGAATGGTGGAATAATGTGTTCGGCGAAATAAGTCCAGTTTGCGCAATAGTCGGAGGTGTCGTCGGTCAAGACATTATCCGAGCCATTTCAGCACAAGACACACCAATTAAAAATTTGTTTCTCTTTGACGGTTTACAATGTAATGGACACATTGAGAGTTTGGGAAAGTAATCACATCTGTATTATTTTTGCTTTTTCATTAAACATGACTTTTCAACAAATTTTCAACAACAAATGATAATGAACATTCTTATCTGCATATTTTATTTAAAATTGATTTCAAAATTTTCAAATGAAAAAATAAATTCTTTAAAATTTTCAATATCAATCTCTAAAATTTGTCAAAGTATGGCCAGTTTTTAACAATGAATCATAATGATTGTATGCTAAACACATTTTTAACACTATATACATTTATATTTAACAATCTCATCGATAACTTATGTATCAATTCTAACTTTGCTAATTCTTGTTTAGAACGTAAACAAAGCGGAATCAAAAAAAGTTTAGCGCGTAAAACTGTTTTACTTCATCTTTATCTTGTTCTGCAATAACTTTGAATCTATGCTTATATAACCATTTAGCGATTTTGGGGATTGGTTTTGATTCATTATCAGGTACTTCTTGAGACAAACGTAACCACCAACGCGTTATTTCATAAAGACTACCGACATGTTCAAACCTTGCTTTAAGCAAGTCCCAATCAACTGTTTCAAATGTAAACCACTCATGTCTTTTTTTATAAAAGATATAAATTAATTTTGCACTATCTAAATCAGAATATGGCACAATGTTCAGTAAATCTGGTTCGACATAAGAGGAAATCTTCTCTCTTAAAACGATCCAATGGTTTCTACATTGATCAGGGCTTCTTAATTGCAAGTGATCTTTGACTTTCATCCATGGAATCTGGAATTTGTTAGCATCCCAAATGTTGTCGATATTGAGCTCTTGCATTATGCCTTTAATCAAAAGCAAGTCTTCTTCTTTTGTAAACGGAGCTTTTAGCCATCTGTTTCCCCGTCCATCAATTCCACTGTCAGCGATTTCATTCGCAGTCTTAGGATTGCAATCGACAATTTCGGCGATCTCAGACCATTCTCTACCCTTTTTCTTACACAGTCGCAAAATTTGCTCCCTTTCATCCGCAGTCAACTCTTTCGCCAATCGCAAAGTGGACGAAATTTTTCGCGCTCTTTGATATACCGAATACAGCGTTCGATCGGACAGTCCGCGACCGAGTTCCAAGTAAAAGTTCTTTTCGGTGATCAACTTTTTGATGAATTCGCGTTTGTTTCGCAACTGCGGATCTCTGCTCTTTTGATAGTACCCGAGCAGCAAATGTCTCAACTGTTCGTCGCCTTTCAATCCATTTTTGCGCAAAAAGCGTCTAAAATTCTTTTTTATGCGTTTGTCCTCTTCTTCTGTATACTTTCCATTTTTGATCACAAATCCTTCGTCCAGAATCTTCTGCAATTTTTCTTTCGACAATCGGTTGACGTATGGATAAAAGAGGTGAATGCGTTCGTATCTTTCGGCATTTTTTGCGTCACTCGTCTTTTCCATGTTTCAGAGCTCAACGCGCGCTCTTTTTACATCTCAACACTTTAAACGCTTCTTCATTTTTGTTTGGGCCATCGCTTAATTGCGGCCGTTAACATTGTTTTAGAGCTAACAGATTGTAGCTACAGTGCTCATAAAAATATTCTGCTTTTGAAAATTCCGGGTTTTAATCTTAAGTGAAAGATGCTTAAAAGCGTTTACAATCTTTAATAAATATTTGAGCAAAGTGGTCACTTGACTCGCATAAGCATATGTCACATATGTTTTCATTCTTCGTTTTCGACACCCTCTTACTTTTTTAAACCTCATCGTTGGCACGTAAAAATTCACAAAATGATCAAGCTCATCACGCGCTTCAAACTGATGTGTTTTGTCAAAATTTCGAACATACACCAAGGGACACTCCCTTTAAGAATTATTGCAAATTGTTGGTTTCTTTGATTTTTTTGAAGTTAAAAACATCGAGTCTCGTGGGTATGCAGGCGAAAAGAAATCATTATTGTTGGTCATTCTTGCGAAAAAAATTCTCGAATTACTCAGTTTGAAATTGATTTTAGTTTACTTTCTAAAATGATTCTGATTGTGATTTTGCACGGTTTGCTCTTAATGAGCAGTTTAAGACATCTTTCTGTTTCTGCTTTAGATGATTACTATTACCTACAAGGTTTGAAACTGCTTCATAGTCCATTTCATTTTTCATATTGCCAACATTGTAGATACCAATGCGACAAATGTCTCTGCTACAAATTGGACTTCAAGCTTACCAGTCACGATTAAAATCGATACGACAACAGTGGTCTTACCGAGCAGCCTAACAACAAACGCAACACAAACAAGAATGTTACCAGCGGCAATTGTCGCTGGAGTTATTCTCGCAGTGCTTGGCTTTGCAATTCTTTTGTTTGTCATCTTAAGCGTGAGAAAGGAAGCTTCGCCGAAAGCTGTAAGCGGTGCCGATGTAAAAATGCCAGAAGCAACACCGTCACCGCCAGAATCATCGGAAGCATCTGAATCGCCAAAAGAGGTTCCAAATACACTGAAGTTCATAAAAATCTTCCCAATTTTTATAAACTCTCGAACCCTGTCTAGTTTCTGGATTTTTCTCTAGGTCCCCTAATGATCTTGAGATGACCAAACATTTCACAAAATTAGAATGCAAAAATGGGAAGATTATTATGCATTTGAAAATAAAATAAAATTTAAAACATTAAAAATTGACAGAATCCAGAAGGCGAGCTTCCCAAGTCAATAGCTAGCTCTAAATCAGCTTTATCGGAAGCGAGTTCAAAGAATGAATTGAAAACTGATCTGGCACCAGGAACGAAGTCGTAAACCGGCTCGTATATGGCTTAATATGGCTCTAAAATATGGATTGAGAACTTAATGACACTGACGATTTGTGAAATTTCATTAATTACAAACAGAAATGATAAATATTATTAAAATAAAAGTCAAAATATGCTTTCGATTTTTCCTTTATGTTGCGATAATGAACGCTCCACAACAAGAGTTTTTAACAAGAATAAAGTTTTCAGCTACGCCGATTTTTTTCCAGCCTAGTAATGAGTATCAAAACAATTAATTCAATTAAAATTTCTTAAAAACAAAATTACATAATTCACATATTTTTAAAGTTATACACATAAATCACATAAATTATGTTTAGCGTCACATTTTAAAGCAAAAATCAAGGAAAGTTATCAATTATCAATCAGTGAATAATTCAACAAAAATAAAATTTTTTGATTTTATTTTGTAAATGCAATTTTAGAAAAAAAAAATTTGTCCCGAATCGATCATTTAACATCTTATAATTGATAAACGCATCAATGGTAATCGGGGTTCGCAATATAATTTAAACACCTTTAAAAGTAAAATTCATCCCACTTATCAATTTAAGCGCAGCTGTCGATTTTGTTTAAATAAACAGGTTTCATTGCATTCGAATGAGAATAAAAAGCAATCTTGTTGGTTAAATGAGTGTTTACCAGAACATTCGAGAAAATTTTTTTAATGATTTATTTTTATTTCACGAATGTTAATAAATGACAATGTTATAAAAATTGTTTAATAAAATTATTTTTTAAAAATGTCGAATGGAAAGTTAAGTGAATAATGATGACTTCAACATTATTCTAGTATTGAGTGCTGTACATCGTTTAAGCAAGAACAATCTCTTAAATCGAGGGATTTTATTGACTTATATTGATTCTAGCTATTCTTGCGGTCATCGGTAAGTTGAACACAATAGTTTGTTAAGTTTTCTTAAACCATTTCAAAGTGATTGCTAACAGATGAATGTGAATGCCGAGAGAAATGCTCATTTTGTTAATTAAAATTCAATTTATTCGCTTTTACTTTTTTTTGTTTCATTACTTTTTAAAATTTGCTTTAAAATGTGAAATTAACGTTTGCAAACAAAAAAAAGATGATTTCATTGAGATTTGTTGTGGTTTATTAAAAATCATCCACAAGTTTTCATTTATTAAACGAGACTTTTGGAATCTTCAAACATTTTTATTTAAACTCACAAAGTCATTTTTTTTTAATTTCAACAAAGAAAATCAGATCAGAAATTAAATGTTTTTTAAAACATTAAGCGCTTTTAATGGCATTTATTTATAAAATATTTTGATAATACTACAGACCTCTAGCTTAATTTCAACTCAATTTTGTTCTCGGAATATTGTGATATTATGCAATTTGATGAGTAGATTTAACATTGAGCACATACTTAGCACATATATTCCCCCTTTTTATCGCACTTCACATCACATATTTTGAGCAATTTTAAGCACATAAAAGTCTAGTAATCAATAAAAAATTTACAGATAAAGAAATGTTTTATTTCTTTTAAAACATGAATTAAAAGAACGTTGTCGAATGGACAAAACTTTTGTTTAGCACTTTATAAATGTGAGCACATAAACAAAAGCGCTTTAAGCTTTTTTTTCTAAGGGCTTGGGACGAGACGGTTTTTTCATGCCCTGTTTCAACCTCTAGTATAGAGTGCTACTGTTGCAAAATAAAATTTTGATTCTTTATTTTTATTATTTTTTGAAACGTGTGCATTATATTAAGGCTTCAGACTTAGTTTACTCTATTTTAAATGTGAGGTTATTAAAACAATTACTGTAAAAAGTTTTAATGTAAAAGTTCTATTAAAAAAAATCTAAAATGAGTAGAGAAAACAGAAAAGTTTCATTATGTCTCTATAGAAAACATATTAGCGTAAACACATTAATTTTTTGATTAAAATTTTACCATAAAGCTCTATCTTATTCATTTTTTATTATCAATTTTGCACTTTCTTTTATAGGACAGAGATGAGGCGGTCTCCGTAATCTCTGATTGGAGATTACGAGATTTTAGTATTTTACCTAACCAATAGTGGTCTAGTAAACAACTTTGATTTCTATTTTTGCTATGCCAGTTCTTAATTGACACGTTTATATAACAGGTGTGCTGAATTGTTTAACTGTTTAGTTTATGTTACGACTGAATTGTACACTCAAGGAAAGAGAAAAGTTTACATTGTTAGGTAAAAGAAATACATTTTTTAACCATTTCTTTTACCTAACAATGTAAACTTTTCTCTTTCCTTGAGTGTATGAGCAAGAATACTAATAAAGGTTAATGGGTAAAAGGTGCTTTTCTGAACTCAGATTACATCTTATTATTTGAGCGTAGTATGAATGATAGAATGAAGCATTGAAAAACTGTTTTCGAGTTGTGCACGACGAAATAGCCTAAAGATATGTTATAAAGAACGTGTTGCTTGTCTAATAAAAGTGCGAGTGCATTTCGGGGCAGAAAGTATTTATGACCTTGTGTTTCTCCGTTCTTTTTGGGTTTACAAGGTAAAAGTGTAAGTAGGTATAAAAATATGAGTAAAAGTGTTTTGAGTTATTCTTTAAATTTTGCTTCGTGTAAAACACTAATCGCATTAAGAGTGAAAAACATTAACAAATGAGTTCTTTAAAACAACAGCATAACTCTATTGAAGTCGAAAGTGACCTCTAATTTTCCTAAAATATCATCGAAAAGCAAAATCTTTCAATAAAATGTTCAATGTAAAAGTTTTTTGTTGGTAAATGATGATTATTTTGATATAAAAAAATATTAATATATTTAAGCTATTTTGCTAAATATTTTTATTTGAAAAAGTAATTTCTTACTTCTGAACAACCTATATTACAATGCTTCATAAAGCTTATTTTGCGTAAGAGTTAAAGAAAGCCGATTATTTGCAGTGTTTGTACTTTCCTAAAAATTTAGTTTTTTCATTTAGTTATTTTAATTTTAATTTTTTCTCTCTAATTTGTTTCATAGCTCTATAATTCAATTTTTGTATCTTTTCTTAGCACCTTTTGAAAAGCGAGCCATTCGTTGTTTAGGAAACGATGAGTGAATATAAAAATTATATTAAAATAAAGGATAAAGTGGTCAGTTCGACTTTAAAACTTGACCTCCCGTCTTACGTTTTGCCGAAACTAATTTTGGAACGTTTAAGCAAAATTGCAGACAAAACTATTTTGGTATGCTTGTTCGCAGCAAAGCAATTCTATTTTTCGTTCCTCTATAGATACAATGTGAAACTGGGCTAAAGTGGAAAGCGAAAGAGATAATAGAAAATGTTGTCAAAATTGGATGCAAACTTAACGAAATTGGAGTGAAAAAAGGTGAATATGTGGTTGCCTATTGTCCGAGCGATTATCGTCAGGCATTTACGTTCCTCGCCGTTGCTTCTATCGGCGCCGTGTACACAGGATGTTTGCACAATTCTCCAATGGGTAACTATTTTGTAAAGCGATATCATAGATTGCTTAAAAAGTTTTTCACTTTTATAGCTGAACTCAAAAAAGTGGTGAATGCGACAAATGCGAAATATTTAATTGCTTGCAAGGCCAATTTGAATATCGCTTCTCAAGTTTATAATTCCAGTGCGCATTTAAAGTAATGCAATGATAAGTTGCGTTGAAAATAATTTTCGTCCTTTTGAAAAGCAACTATTCATAACTGACTGCCTCGAAGTTGAATCCGGCTACTTTTCGATCGCTAAATTATTGTCTGAAAAGCAAATTACAAAAGAGGAAGTTTTTACAAATTTGGTCGATTCGATTGATGCCGACGACGTGCTTCAAATTGTGTTTACAAGCGGCACAACAGGCAAAGCGAAAATCGTGCCTTTCTCTCATCGCAATTTTTGCTCAGCGTTCGGAAAATTTCCAGAATCCAATTTTATCACAGAAAACGATTCCGTTCTTTGTTATATAGAAATGTTTCACACAGCTGGCAGTGCCATTTTCTGCGAAACACTTCTCGCTGGAGCAACGGCTGCATTGGCTGTGGATGAATCCTCGAAAGTACTGTACGAATTTTGCGAAAGATACAAAGTGAGAAATGACAATTAAACTTTTGCATAAAAAACTTTGCTCAAAACAGGTAACCTCGGCTTACTTTGTTCCTAAGATAATTGATGATTTCAACGAAATGTACAAAAAACAAACGAAAATATGCTTAAAAAAGGTGAACTCAATTGGAGATTCGCTGCCGATTAATATTGCGAAAGAATTTATTTCGAAATTCAAGCTGAATTACTTTTCGCAACTCTATAGCTCTTCAGAAGCAGGTCTAATTACGATGAATTGTCAAAGCAAGGGAACAAGCGATTTAGAAAGTGTTGGTTTACCTATAAATGAAGTGAAAATTAAAATAGTGGATCCTGAAACAAAATCAAAATTGGATGCTTATCAAACAGGAGAAATATGTGTTAAGTCGCCACAAATTTTCACGGGTTATTTAAACGATAATTTATTAACGAAAGAACGATTTGATGAGGAAGGCTTCTTTAAAACTGGTGATGCTGGTTATTACGATGAAGATGGTAATATTTATTTTGTTACGAGATATTCATCTTTACTCAAATATGATGGATGGTGCATTTCGCCGAGTGAATTGGAGATGATTCTTCAAAAGCATGAAGCGGTCAAAGAAGCAGCAGTGGTAGGCATCGATGCAGGCATAATGGGTCAAACGCCGAAAGCGTTTGTTGAGCTCCAAGAGCAGTGGCAAAATAAGGTGGACGCAAGTGAGCTTTTAAACTATTTTAACTCGCTGGTTCCATATTACAAACAGTTGAGAGGTGGTTTAGTAATTGTAGATTCGTTTCCGAGAACCTCAATCGGAAAAATTAATCGAAAATTGCTCGTTGGTCGTTAAATTTAAAAATATTTGTTTAGAAATACTAACGACACAACTTTCAAAATAAAACTAAGAGGAGAAATTCAAATTTATTAATTCATCGACCAAAAAGACTAAGGGTAAAAGTATCAATTTTGAGATTTTTAGAAATAAAAATTAAATTATCTTCAATAATTTTCAATTATAATTTCAATAGTTTCAGAAGAGAGTTCTATTATGTCTCTAGAAAACGTATATTAGTGTAAACGTATTAATTTGTTGATTAAATGTGGATTAATTTTTAAAGAGTGATTTAAAAGATTAAAGGTTGATTAAGGCGTATTAAATTTATCGGATACAATTTTAATGTTTGCTAATTAATGTTTTCCATCATGTTTTCAAATATTCCATAAGCGTTAAGAATGTCGTTGATAAGCTCGATTTTTTCCTCTTTGGGTAAAAACGATGCTTTTGCTGAATTAAGATTCTGCAAAAATAAATTAAAGCAAAGTAAAATATTTCCTGATATAATTACTTTAATGTCCGGAAGGGACAAAGAATATACTTTCAACTTATTTCATATACATTTTGATCATCAAAATAAACAAAAAATCATTTTATACCAATCACACAATCTCTCAAATATCTAAATTCGAGCAACTTACTGATTTCACAAAGTATGCTTCTGTTAATCCCAAATTCATCAGGTATTTGTATTCGTCGTCCAACGTGGTTTGAACCATAGTTGTATCATCCTTACTGATTGAAAACGATACATTATCTTCAGCGAATTGAACTATCGGATGCTTGCCATTGTTGAAATTACTCGTTACTGCACCGGTCAAATAACTCGAAACAGGACATGTTTCGAAATGTACTCTATGTTTGTAAGATTCATAGAGATCAGCATCTTCAACAACATGGTATCCGTGACCAATGCGTTCAGCAAACATTTTATCGATCGCAAAAGCAATATTTTTACTTGAATTCGGAGATTCTCCGGCGTGACATGTTCGGTGAATACCTAACTCCTTTGCTCTCAAAAAAGAATCGACAATCCTTTGATCATATTCACCACTCGTCGGCTCGCCAAATGAACAATCAATGCCGACAACTCCCTCGTTTCTGTGGAGCTTGCAAAGTTCAAGAACATCCGACGACCAATCTTTAAGCATAAAGCTCACGTATCAAAAGGTTATAAATAACCCAGATGATGTACCTGGTCTTTTATTATTGCAACATAGAATAGTTCTCGCTTTGACGTTAAAATCTTTCTCCCCTCTTTGAAGACCTTTCGTAACACACTGAACCACACGTTCTGGTGAAAGATGTTTAAAATCTTTTGCCAATAAACCATCGGTTGAAGCGAAAAAGTGAGGCGAATATCTTAGTTCGAAATAAGCGACTCCCTGTCTTGATTCATCTTCACACATTTCATATGCTATCCGCTCAATTGCAGTCTCATCGCCTCTGCGAAGTAATTTACAGTCAATTTCAATTCATTTAACACTTTTTTCAAAACTATTAATAGAAGGCGGCGCTACGCTTCGAGTTTTTCAAAACTATTAACACTTTTGTCAATTCAATTAATAACAACAGTAATCACAATTCAAAAAATGATCGAATTTCGTTATTTTTTATTCATAAATTAAATTTTCAATATTCTTTATTACTGTGATTATGAACTTTGAAAAATGAATTAAAAATTCAAATTTAACATTCAACAAGACGAGAAGTGATCAAAACGAAATCATGTCGTGATCAAAGCTCTTCATTCAATGCAATGGTATTTTTGTATTGATTAAATACTCATCGCTATTCATTTTAAAATATTAGAGAATATCAATCACCAAAGGTATGTATTCATTGAATGAATTTCATTCATGATCTGATCACAAAATAAAGCAAATATGTGCA
>NCKU01002672.1:0-18086 GCA_003675995.1 Dinothrombium tinctorium | reverse complement strand
AAATTGAAAAAATGCTTAATTTTTAGAAAATTTCTCATTCATTTGTTTCTCAAAATACTCAAGTGAAATTTTTTGTACTTTTCCGCCTCTTAGCAAAATTATAGAAAGAATTTAAAAATTTTGAATATTTTTATTACGATTAGCTCTTATAACTTACAGCCATGATTGACACAAAAGAGTTTGTTATCATGCCTCTAAGTTGTTACTTTCTAGTAAATGCTTTTGATAGTTTTATCTCAATTCCCTCAAAAATACATTACATTTTGCTTCTTCCAATTGTTTTGACGTGTTCATACCTTACTATAAGTTTTCCTCAATAAACATTTAAACCAAAGTATGTTGAATAATTTGATAATTTGTGATTTGCAATTTACACATTTTCAATGTTTTTTCATTTTGTTATTGTTTCAAATTTGCATTCTTTATTTACTTTTTATAAACATGAAAAAAGAAATAATAGAAAGATTTCAATGAAAATATTCAAATGACATTTATGCTCAAAAGGCTCACTTTTCAAGTTGCATTGCTTTGTATAAAGAATTTGTGAGCAAAATTTGGTGCAAATCATTGAGTGACGCTTGAACAGGCTTCTCTTATCAGCAAAGAGCAAATGACAGATTTCAATTTTGAGCTTCCAATTTTTATGAATGTATTTATTAAATGTTACATCGTTTAAGTGACTTGCGTTAAAATTCATTTTAACTAATTAGGTAGTCGTTATAATTTTTGTTATGATTTGTTACAAAAACTTCTTATTTTTAAGAAAATTTAAGAACAAAGAAACTGTTAAGAAGGCAAAATTTTTTCAATCACATGCAGAACACCGTTTCTTGCGTCTATATCTGCTTCTTCTATTGAAGAATTCTCTACCGTAAATCCACGACGAGAAATGCTGCATTCCAATGTGCGAGGCAGCTGAAGAGAACTCAAAACTTGGCCATTTGCCATCTCTTTTGTGGTTACTTTATCATGAACCATGTGCGTGAAGCAAAACTTTTCGCAATTAGCGTAAATCTCTCTTAATTCACTAGTTGTCAAGTTAGAAAATGCTTCATTTCTTGGAGCAAATACAGTAAATGATTGATTCAAGCTTTTTAAAGCAGCAGCAACTTGTGGACAATTATCAATCACCGACTTGAATTTGGACAATCTTTCGCGCTTATCTCCAATCAATGCATAAAGAGTTTTCACTAAAAATGAATGAATAATGCAAAATATCAATTTTATGGAGAACGCGTACCTCTTTGCGGTATAATTACTTTATCAATCACAATAACTAATCCATTTTGTGTCAACATAATCTCATCTGTAATCGGAGAATCGTTAATATACAACCCTGTCTGATTGCAGACCAATTCTGTATTATGTTTGGAAAGTGATTGCATTTTGTGGTGACCAGTGATTGCGAAAGGGCATATTGTGTAAGGTATGAAGTGACTTTTCGCAATTTCTTCAAATAAAATTTTTTAATTAAGAGGTAAAGAAAATATTAATTTACCTTGTTGTGAAAATAGATCTTCACTTAACTGGTCCAATAAAGAAGGTTCCATTACTTGAAAAGCCTCATCATATGGCGCAAATAAAGTGAATGATTTCATTGAATTTTCTTGCAAATGCGCGAAAACATCAGTTTTATTCAAGAATTTAATTAATTCATTGAAGCGTCCGTCTTCAGCAATCACCTCGCTTATTTCTTTTAATGGCCAATTTCGCGGTGGAATTAAAATGCCATCAATGAGATGAACTACTCCATTATTCGCTCTATGATCTCTTCTGATTACAGGAATGCAATTGACACTAACTTGTGTATTTGCGTATTTATTCACCCTGATAAGTTGAGGTTGTAACGATGTAGTCAGCATCATTTCATTTTCCATATCTGTGGTCATGATTCTATTTTCGGTTATGTGATAGAGAAGCGTAGAGTTTAAATTAGTTTTGAAAATTTCGCGTTTAATTCCTGTCAAACTCTGAAAATTTTTCATGTTTATATTTAATTTCTTAATGTTCGAACCTCAAATGCTTCGTTTGTGGGCACAAACAAAGTGACAGTCGACTTTGAATGCTTTAATTTTTGATCTAATCCACTTTTGGCAAGATAATCGACAAAATAAGTCGCTCCCATTTGAAGCGCTGTATCCACAACGTTTAACAAATCGGCCTCTGAAACTTTTTTAGTCAAATTTGAAAGAAATAAAGTTTCTATTACCTTGTTTACAACCAATTTCTCCAGGAGCCTGAGAATATCCTTCACAGCACACGTATCTCAATACTCTGTAACAAAGTTTTAACGTTTAAAGTTTTTTAACAAATAAAAATCAAAGTTAAAAGCGTACGTTTGGTATCCACAAACTTTGGGTCTGAACCAATATCTGCACTCGGTATAAAACTTTCTATTCAACTCTGGAACTTCTTCCACAACGCAAATGTTTGGTCTGTGCAGAGGGTCAATGTTTTTTCTCCATCGACTTGTACCTCGCTTACCCTTGTCTTTGAACCAATTTTAGATGCCATTGTGGTACTCGTCCTGAAAAGCATATCGAAAAAAGAGCAAAAACGCAGTAAATAAAGAGCAAAAATGTTGAAGAAACAAAGCGAAAACGCATCTTTTCAAAAACAAGATCAATTAATCACTCGTTTTAAATCAGGTCGCAGGTTTATGGCGCCTTAATTGAGGCATCAATCAAATGTTTCGAAGCGAAGAAAAAAAGCTTTCGAGATAAACGTAACTTTAGATAACAATTTTTAAGTAAGATAACGTAATCGCAGCCAATGTTTTACTCGAGTGCGCAATCAATCGATTGTCGTCTTCTAAGTGCAATACACACACACTCAATGATACTTTTTCTAAATCCACAATTAAGCTGTCAATCAAACGCTAAATTGTTGGGTGAAAAACAACGAATTGTCGATAATTAATTGAAATGTGAAAAATTTTAAATGAAAACCATGTGCTTTTTTTCTCGAGACACACTTTGCTCGAGTAGACTCACAGGAAGGTACACGAGACACTTCGCTTTGCATAACGTGCCTTGACATGAATATCGCGGAATAAGTCAATTTTCTAGTTTTCGGTGTTTGTAAACAGCATTGAAACAAGTCCAATATTTAGAAAAGAACTGAGAAAACATACGAAATAGTAACTGATGCTCGGCAATAAAATTACAATGAATTGTTTCTGATAAAACGACATTTCAACAGCTCAATAAATGAGTTTGTGGCGTAAACAGAGGTTTAACTTAATTTTCGATCGTTTCTCTCACAATGAGTTTGATCTTCCTGTTCGCTTTGTTCGTGAATCTGGCCAAGTTCGATTTTGTCACTTGCTACCCATCAGCAACTACTTTCTCGGTACCGATCTCGATTGAAAGTACGAGGTAAAGTTCTATAAAACTGTGACGTTGCAGCGAGTGAAGAGATAATTTTTCGGTGAATTCAATGAATTTTACATTGCAGAAACAAATCGGATTACAGTACTCAAAGTTTTTCACCGCAAGAACTGAGATATTGTGCAGAAGGACAGTACGCTTGTAAAGGAGGTCGTGCTTGTGTTAACAGTAAATTCATCTGCGATGGAAGCTTAGACTGTCCACAAGGAGATGACGAAAAAAATTGTTCGAAAAAACAAAAGTGCAAACCAGGATTTTATCAATGCTCGCGTATTTCGCGTTGTATTCCTTTGTTTCTCGTCTGTAACGGATTCAAAGATTGTGTAAATGGTGACGACGAATCTGAAGAGGGCTGCTTATGGAATGCACGAAATCATAACGCTAGTCATTCGGGATATCGTCGTTGGAGTGATTCAAATGGTCAGTCGCGAACTCGCGTGAATGTTACCAAAATTACTCCTGAAATTGAGATTCGATCAAATAACTATTCGCACGTGGGTTCGGGAATATTTTTCATCAACTTTGGCACTGTATTAAAAGGTAACAACAATGTGGTCGGAAACGGAAACGATAATGGTAATGGAAATGGGAATGGCGTAAATAGTTACTTTCGACCAAAAAGTGATTTTTAATTATCCCGTTAAATTTTGAAAATTTTCTCGAGGGTTTTTGTCGCATTTTTGTAATAATTTCCAATTTCAACATTAAAAATGATGTCGCAATAAAATTTTTTTTAGACGCATTTATCACTCGATTCGCGTATCTTCTCAAACAAAATCTTATCATTTAATGACTTAATGATGTTTCAAAGCAGTAGCAAAGATTTCGGCGACAGAGCAAGAAACTAAAATTCATCTCAATTTAGTTTGCGTATCGTTAAGCATTTAAATGAGCGAGCACTCGCTGCAACCTGTTCTAGATGCAACAAATCTTCTCTTTTGGACCTGTTCCTCGCAAAAAGCTCAATAGGCAACTTTTAGATACGATTACAGTTTATTTTGCTACTTCACTTAAAGGCACCATGTTTGAAAAGCATTTCATTTTGTTTTGCTTTATCATATCAAAAGGTTTGTCGCTTGGCTTTGTTTTACTTTAGTTTGTAGCTAAATAAACTTTTTGCTATTTAAAGTTTCGTGCAGCGATACAATGAAAGACAATTCAAGTATGAGTGGACCAGATGTGGGAGAAAAACATCTTGAAGCGCACATTGAGAATATTTGGACTAATATCCTAAACCAAGATTTGCTTTTTCCCGATTGCAATGTCAGCCATTATTTAAGACCGGTCGACCCAAATTACTTTGAATCTGTTTTAAACAAAGTCCAAAATGTGACTCATACCAATCATCTGTACGATATGTTCGTCGGAGGTACGAATGTTGTGATCTTAAGAAAAACTTTAGAGGAATTGTTCGTGGAGCCTCGATTCACAGCTGAATCGAGAAAGAAAACCGCTGACGCGATTTTCGAACGCCTATCACTTTATACGTTAGAAACTCAAAAGCAAAAATTTGTCGCCACTGGTTCAAACGGAAGACCGGTTGAAGGAACCAACGTTATTGGAGTTATTCCAGGTAGAAATCGAGGACAAGCTGGCAATGGATTGATAGTAATTGGAGCACATTATGATACCGTTCAAAGCTCGCCCGGTGTAGACGACAATGGATCAGGAGTAGTTGCGCTTCTAGAAACAGCTCGAATTTTGTCGCCCAAAATGGGAAGATTTAATAATACGATCATATTTGTGGCTTTCGACTTGGGTGAGAAAGGCATTTTGGGCAGCCTCGCTTTCGTAAACCAATTTTTGATACCCCACGAAATAGTTCGAAAGAGAGGCAAGTTCATTGGCGCATATATTGCTGACATGGTGATGAATTTTGACGCAAATGTTGGATCGCAAGTGATGCCACTCGAAATTTCGATGGTTCGTAAATTTAACATCGCTAAAAGTTGAATATCCGATGTCTAAATTCTTTACTATAGGCTGTTACGAACGTGAGTGCGCTCTTACAATTGAATGGATTAAGAGGCGACTTTTTATCCATTTGGGCCCGAAGAACCATCGATTGGGAGTTGTGGTATAACTTTCAACGCTCGTGGGCACAAGAAGAAGCTTCTACCGAGCATAGATTAACAATAATCGACCCACCCATTCCAAGAGTTCCACTTTTCATTTCGAATTGGCGATACAGAAATTTTATGAGAAGCGATCACGCTGCGTTTTGGAATCACAAGAACCCAGCTTTCAAAGATAGTTTGAAAGCAGTTTTGATCACCGATATGGGTAAGGCGTTTAAATGCTCAAACATGAAAGATGATAAGTGAATTTTGGTTTAGGACCGTGGCGAGGAAACTTAAGAGCGTGTTATCATGAATTTTGCGATGACCGAAGACAAATTACTCTGGAAAATTTGGACTTTTTGAGGCATGTGATCGATTCACTCGCCTCAGCGGTCGCTACACTCGCCGAGTGATTTTCAATTGTTTAAATATGATAATTTATTTATTTAATCGATTTACTCAATGTGTTTGAATTGAATGTAACTTAAATAAAAAAGTTTATTGTTTACCCGCAACAATGAGTTAAACATGAACTCGAAAACAAATATGAAATCGAATGTTCGTTCGCAAAAAGCTTTTATTGAAACGGATGTGAAACGAAATCCGATTCTGGAAATAATAGGAGAAAGTAATGAAAATGAGATGAATACAGTGAAATATGAAGGCGACAGTTGGGATCAATTCGTTATGATAGGCTTGATTACTTTGATCACAATAAACCTTTGCGTGCTTTGCGTTTACTGTTGTCGAAAAGATGATCACGTTAAAAGAGAGCGGAGAAAGAGTTCAGCCAGCATAAGTCCACTGATCAAGAAAAATAATAAAAGTTTGCGGCGTGAGAAAGCAAATTTCGAGCGCTTTGAGAGACCGAAACACATTGAAGATACATCGACAAGCACAGATTCAACTAATTTAACTTCACCGTCGACACCGACAGATATTCAATCGATGAGCTTTTCACCGAAAAAAGAGAATGAAGTCGAAACACCTACACCGAAAATATCAGAAACAATGTCACATATCGAAAAACAGCTAAGCGAAGATTCGAAACGGTCAAAATTAGAAGAAAATAAAGAAAAGAGTAAAGAAAATGTAACTTTGAAAGACGTTCAGCTCCAAACTGACTTTAATTACATGAATAATAAGTCCAAAAAAGGAATCGAAAACAATGTGATAAGCTCTAAGCATCCAAAAGAAGAGAAAGCAATGGAAACAAAGAGATTTAAAGCAACTTGGAAACTAGAGAATTGTGATACCATCGAGAGCAGCTATGTTGAGTTTCGCGATGGCAAACTTTTCGTTAATTTCCCCGAAAGTTATCGAAAAATCATTGAACAAAACGCTCCGAAAGCCAGAGAAAACAAGTTGGCAGTGACAATGAAACTCGGAAATTCAATTAAAACCGAGAAAAGCGCTATTTACGGTGGAGATAAAATTTTAATAAATCCTACACAATGCGAAAGAAAAAACAAAGAATCAAAAAACGCAAACGATTTGTTTTAGATTCGATTTAGAAAAGCACAAAACTATTGAGCATAAAATTATCGACAGAAAGCGTTTGACAAATTTTTATAAAATTAGATTAATTTTTTAAATATTATATGGCGAATTTTTTCAATTATTTATTAAAATAAATTTATTTTATATAAAAATTTTCAAAACTAAAAACTAAAATCAAAATACTTTGCGTTTTATTTAAATATGAAATTATTAATTTAATATTTCGACGGATAGTTTAGTAAACATGTTTCGTTTTTAATGAGAGTAGGCGAAACAAGAGTAGGCGAAAGCGAGTAGGCAAAACAAGAAGAACGATCTGTTTTAATCGAATGTTGTTGCCAAGCAAATTTTGCAAAGCAAAAGCACGTTTTGTCAATGTTTTAATTGAAAGAGCGCTAAATAAAGTGACTTTCCTAGTCGCAAAGGCATTTTGTTGTGTTTAACTGTAAACATTGGAAACCGAATGCTTTTTTTTTCAAGGGTGCGCCCAAATTGAAGGTGACTGATTTTATTGACGATTAAGGTAGATTAAAAGCCTTTTCTTGTTTCGAAGAGCGCTCAATCCGCAAAAGAAATGTTGTTGTTAGTTTATTATTTTTCTTTTTTCACAGTGTATTCAGTTTTTGGTATAGTAACATTTCTTTTTCAATTTTTTTTATATATAGACTAAGAACAAGTACTCAAAAATCATATTCAAACACAAAATTGAAAGAACAAGTTGAAGAAATAATTTCATCTTTGAATTTCAATTTGTTTAGTTTAATGTTAAACATTGTCACTTCAAGCAGTGATGCAGATTTTGTAATTTTATTGTTATTCTTTTTGAAATATGAATTGCTGTGCTTGACAAAAGATACCAAGAGCATCTATGTAAATTTATTTATGCATAAATTACTCTTCGCATATACGTACAGAGTGGACAAAAAATTTCGACTGGGCGGAAATATGCGCTAAATGACGTAACAATAGCAAATGTTTCATGACGTTGTGCTGTGTTTTAAGTCCATCCCAATCGAAACTTTCTGTTCACTCTGTACACTCAGCGTCAGAAAAATCGCTGTATTATTGTGTTTAAATGTAATCAATTTCAATATAAAGAATGTTATTACAGTCCTACCTCCGGCACATCACTTTTCCGACATCATCGAAAATCTGACCAAAAATTTTAGACAAAAAACTTTTTCAATACAAATTTCTTCCTAGATTCCGACGACTCTGTATTTCGACATAATTTTTTGGTCCCATCGATGTCGAAATAGAAAGGTTTGACTGTATTTGATGTAGTTATTGCGAAAAACTTCCGATTGTTTACATGCAAACGCGACAATGCTGCGATTTTTCTCACTCTGGGTGTGTGCATTAGTTTTCTTTGAAAAAAAAATGTTTTTAAACGAATTTGCGATTAAGAACATTCAACAAAGTGATAATCGTGCGTATTTTGGTGGCAAATAGTAAATGGCATTGTGAGATAAGTTTGGAAAATAGCACGCAATCAAAAGTATTAGTAAACATGAGCAAAGTAAAAAATTGTATATAAAGCTTATGTTAAATAAAACAGAAGCAATTTAGGCATCGATTGTTTTGAAGCGCAAAATGATGCGACTAAAAAGTTGCACATCATTTTCCTATCGTATTTAATTCTGCCTTTGCTAGGAACGAACGTATTTACTACGAGAATACAATTTGTATTCTATGCAATAAATCGAAGCTGAATGAATGAATGAAAATAGTTCAGTTTCATCACTGCTCAGCGTTTTAAGTCTGCACAAGAATGATGTCGGGTGCGAGCGTTTTCGATTTGAATAGAAGCAGAAAATATACATGACGACAGGAGCGAAAATCGAGAAATGTCAATGCTTAGTAACTATTTATCTGCAAAAAGGTGGACAAAAAAAATTCTTAAAAAATGAATCACCATTAAAATGTACTCGTGTCGTAGTTTTGCAACATTTCAAAATGAAAATGATGCTTTTGATTTAAACACTGCAAAAAAGCGGAGTGCAAACTAATATTCAGAATCGTGAGAAAATGAAACATAAAGAACAGGTATGAGGCAGACTCGAGAAGTCAGGAGCAGCGAACGGCGAATGAGCGATAAAAAAGACGAAATGAGAGAAGAGCAGCAAAAGCAAAATTAGCGGCGATCGCTTGAAAAAAAAGAGAAGTGAAGCAGACGAGAACTGGACGGCGAGAGCGACGATTGACCTCAGCGCGACTGACTGAGTGCGAGGCTGCAATCGGGTTTTGGGTACACAAACCGATCGCGACAAGCGTCGCTCGCCGATTGGTCGATAGCGGAGAGCAGCGCGCGCAGACGCAGCGAGTGCTGATGTTTGCGATGCATTTTGAAAATCGAAAACAAAAACGAAACTCTTTTTGAATGCAAACTGTGAACGCTTCTCTCGCGAAGAATGCATTCGCTCACAATGCGTGAACCGCTTTCCGACGGCGGCCACTCGAGTCAATCGTCGCTCGCAGATTTGCCCAATGAATTGTTGGAAAAAGTGTTCCTCTTTTGCGATGGTATCACAATCAAACGGTTGTCCGCCGTTTGCAAGAAGTTCAATACAATGGTCATCAATTTATCGCGGTTAAAGGATGTTTGGAAAAAATGTGTTTTCACCGAAATCGGCAAAGAGATTGCCGACGAATTGAGCAGATATTGTAGCGGTGGCAAGAGACTCGACAATTCGTTGTATCTCAACGATTTCTACTACAAATTGTACGTAAAGTGGTGCCGAAGTTTAAACGTGGGCAAGTGGCCGAGTACAGACACTCCCATCAATGGCTTCTTCCAGAATCCTATCAGTTGCATAAAAGTTTCTGGTGAGTTTCTTTGTTTTTATTTGCAAATATTTCTTTGCTCTTCTCCACGATCGCAGGTGATCTAATCATTATGGGCCACAAGGATGGTTGTGTTTCAATCTGCGATTATCTTTCCCAAAACATTGAGATTGCCTGCAGACACATACGGATGGTTACCGATATTGCGCTTATCGATTTAGCAGGTCAAGACTCGTACAGTATTTTCAAGTCGAGAGTGGGTGCAATCAGCAATCATCATCATATCGTATCGATTTCCAAAGACCAAAATGTTAGGGTGTATCCAATTCAATCAGCCTCCATAATGAATAAGTATTCACATTTGGCTTTCAAACCTGCATCAAGTGAGCTTAATTATGTTCGAGTTTTCGGCGAATATTGTGCGATTTATGCTAATTCAATGAAAATATTCTTGTGGAAAATGTCACTTTCTAGTCCTGGCTGCGTTGACGTCAATAAGCCATTAAATTTCAGTCTTTTCGCAGTGGTAACTTCTCCTGACCGCCTTCCAGGGTGGTTCAATCTATGGGAAAATAAGGTACACTTTTATTATAACATTCGCTTCTTTATATTTTGTTTTAGGTTCGATGTTTTTGTGCTGGAAGAGGAATTTTACACGAGATCAATGTCGAAAATGCGTACTCATGTTCATCACGACGTCTAAGACTTCCCCGACTAGGTACAGGCCCTTATTCGCAGTACATTTCCCGAGCCTTTGTATTAAGGAAGAAAACCATAATTTTAGTCATGGGTAAATACTTGACTATTTTACTCAGTTTTCAAAGAATTTTCCTTAGTGAGTGGCCTTTTATATTACTCTATTGATGGCGAAACTCTCCACGATTTTCCTATTTATAAACATTTCACTTCGAAAGTGATTACACTCGCTCTCTGGGGCGGCATTCTGGCGCTTGGTTTGGAATGCGGTCAGTTAGCGATTTACAGATGTCCTACCATTTCAGACTTAGCTCTATTACACGATCAAAAACCTGTGTATAAACTTCATCTCGACAGAAGAGATGAGCCTATTATTTCATTAGATATTGATGATTACGGTAAAGGTCCTGTTGTCGTTGCTGCAACACACAACGCTGTTTCAGTGTTAAAATGGTTTTCAAGTGATGATTAAACCACTTGCATTGTTTTATTTCTTTCTTTTTTACATTTTTAATCAACTTTTATTTGTAAGACATATAGTAAGAGCCACAAAATTGCCCCCTACCAAATAGAGAATTGTTTAACCTAAAAGGAAGGAATGAGAGCAAAGCAAACGAGTGCAATTTCTGATTAAGTATATTTTGTGCCTTTTACTATATAAATGTTGCTTTCAAGCGAACTTCACTGAAATTTTCGACCATATTCAATATGATGCATATTGTTAATACCTTTACTTGATTTGTAATAAACTTAAAGATTCCAGTTTGAAGACAAATCAGCATTCAAGGTTTCTTTCAAAGATAAATTTAAACAAAATAATCCCAAAATATCTATCAAATTTCGAGAGAAATCGTGGTCATTGGCGGGGCAAATAAAATTTGATTGACAGCATTAGTTGAATATTCAATTTGCTACGCTTAAACTGATTTTCGACGAACTCTCAATTCCATCAATAATTAGACGGCGGGGAAACGCTAAACTCACAGAAAACTATGTTTAAAATAGCTCTGAAAGCAATTGAATAGATTTGTTAATAAAAGGTTTATTCAACAATGCAAATTGTTTGATACATCTTTTCTTAACAAATCTATTCAATTGCTTTATGAGTCCTATTTCTGAATTGAATAGACTTATTCGGGAAGGGTTTATCCAACAATGCAAATAAATTTTTTCATACACATTAATACAGTCAAATTGCATTCATTTAACGGTTTTGCAAAATCATTTAACGGTGGGAAGGATTGCGCTCTTCATTTGTTTGCAAGAACATTTAACGATTTGGCAAAATGATTTAACAATAAACAATTGAAATCAATGTTAAGCGTTCTCATCGTAAACAAGCTTATTTTTAAACAATGATCTCTTTATAAATTTGACAATAATCACATTAAATTATGAAATGAATGATTTTTTATCACTGTGTCGAACTTAAATAAGATGGATAATCTTCGAAAATAGTACAATAACGTAGGTAGGTAAAGTGATTCTTTGCATGTATTAAAAATGTTCGCATAAATGTAATTTCAAAAATAATAAACTATCAACGACTTTTTTGCCCGGTCCCGATATGAATGAATTTAAAGTGTAGATAGAAATTCATGTGTACATTAAATTAAAATTAAATTATTTAAAATTACATTACACTAAAATCGCCATAGACTTACATAAATCAATCCAGTTTGCTTTTTTTTCGTGTTTTCATCTACTAATAAACCAATTCATATTATATTTTGCGGGGAGGCAATTTTATCGAGAATTCGTTGTTTTGCTAAACGATTATTGATTGATAAAAAGTGGTAAATTTAGTTAACATTTTTGAAAGAAAAAATAAATTTTTCATTTGCGTTCGCGCCAATAAATCGAAAGAGTATTGAGAATTAAGGATACTTGAATAGATTTATTGAGAAAGGGTGTGTTGTTGGATAAACCCTTTCTTAATAAATCTATTCATTTGTTTATTGCTATAACCGAAAGTACACGATGAAAAAAGAAACTCAACACTTATTCAATAAATGACTTGGTTGTCTTACGTCGGAAAAATCGATAAACTTATACCTAAAATTGGAAACGTGGTCATTGGTGCACAATGTCAAAATGCTTGAGCAATAGTCGAAATTTATTTAACCGTACCTAAAAACATGTTTTATACAAAGTACTTTCTTAAATATTGTTTTGAAACTTGCAACGATAGTTAAACGAAAGTGTTTCTTGAAATATACTCCTCAAAAATGTAAAGCTGAAGTGTTCAATTTGGTTCGCTATCATTGAAATTCCGCAAATTATAACTTAACTACCAATGCGTTGAAAACGAAGCAATGACGCAATCAGTGCCAGCATCCGGCTCCCATGAAAAACTTAAGCGTTACGTAAAGAAACACGCACAAACCGATGGAAACCAAAGCAAGGCGCTTCTTTGCGATCGCTTCCCTATCAACAGAAGCGGGCGCCTTTTGTAATCCCAAAACTTGTAACGTTTTTTTCACATTATCTACAAATCTGCCGAATGACCTTTGTATCTGTTCTTTTGCCTCTTTGTCCATTATTCTTCTGTTCGCGATTAAATACAGCTTTACTCTCGGCGAACAGATACGCACGAAACGGGCACTGTTCATTTCGTTGCGCTATTCGATTCGAGTGGTAATTCCGCGCTCGATACCGATTTCTGACCGCAAAGCCACAACCGGCTGCTTGACGATGTGCGCTGTTAGCGAAAGACGCTCGACTAACGCTTCAAATGCCAACGATTCGCTTTTTTCAAATTTTTGTAACTTTCAAAAAAGCTTTTCGCGAACAGCAGACGACGAATGTTTCGCGAAACGCGAACGCAGCTGACGGCAAGTCAAAGTGCAGCGAATACAACGCGAGCGCGGGCCGAAAGCGGAGCGCAGTGGAGAAACGCTCCCCGCGACCGACCAATGAATTTTGCGCCTTTGTTTCGTGAACTCAAACGAACGTTTTTCTCTCGTTTTGTGTTTTGCCTTTTCGCGAAAAAAGCGAACGCACGCGAAGCACACTCGAGTTCGCCGTTTGCGGCCAGCGACCGAATCGTGCGCTGTTTCGCGGAGCGATGCGAAGCGTCGAAATGGACGATAACGGCGAAGACGACGACTACAACTTAAACAATCTCAGTTTCAACGAAGAAATGGAAGACGACGAGAACGAAGAGTTCGACTGCGGCACGCAACTCGTCGACGACGACTTCAACTGCAATCGTGTCGAGATAACACCCGACAACAATCAAAAACCAAAAATCCCGATTATGAAAGATGGAACTGCCACTTGCATTCGCTGCGGAAATGTCGGTGTAAAAGACACGTTTTATGGCAAAGGCAAGCAGTACTGTTCCGGAAACTGTGTCCGCGGCCTCCCGCCTCAAACTTCGCGACAGGCGCCTTTGTTCAAAATGAGCACCCCTGGAGGGACTCCGAGCTCATCGCTTTCACTCACTCCCGCAAATGCCGCCGCACTTCGCAAAGTCACTGCCGATCTAACCTCGACTACGGGTTCGAATTCTCTCTCGAAGTCTACAGACAAAGTTAGTTCAGCCGCTATTTCATCTGCTTCAAAAGCAACGAAAACAAAGTCTGGAAACAAGTCTTTTCAAAAGCCTGTGAAAGTGAACGCTCCTTTGAAGCCTCCGCCTTCGTACACAGCCAAAAATAGTCAGCCAAAACACATGGCCAACAGTTTCGATTGGATCACTTTGCTTCAAAAAGATCCAAATTTAAAAGCTGCATCTGTGTCTTCATTTAAATTTGCCCCATTAGCGGACACGTGGAACAGTTTAGTAACGATAGGTTTGAAAGTTGAAGTGAAAAACAATGACTTTTCAGTTCCTGCAAATGCGAAAGTAAACCAAGAGTTTTATTGGATTGCATCGGTTGTGAAAATCGCAGGATATTTTGTTTTGCTTCGATACGAGGGATTCGGAAATGATAATTCTCAAGACTTTTGGATAAACATTTACACTACTCAAGTCCATCCTGTTGGATGGTCGGCTTCTCAAGGTAAAGTTCTTACTCCCCCCAAATCAGTTGAAGACAAGTACACTGACTGGAAAGGATTTCTTGTGAAGCGATTAACAGGTTCGCGCACTTTGCCAGAAAACTTTTATGAACAAATGAAAGAAAGCCTGAAGAGTCGGTTTCAAGTTGGTTTGAAATTGGAGGTTGTTGACAAAAAGCGAATTAGTGCTGTTCGAGTTGCTCGAATATCGAAAATAGTAGGTGGCAGACTGCATATTACTTATGAAGGTGCAGAGGAAGGTGACAGTGGCTTCTGGTGTCATCAAGAATCATCACTTATTCATCCTGTCGGTTGGGCTCAAATGATTGGTCACGAACTCAGATCAACTCATGAATATGCTAAGAAATCGTCAGAAAAAGCCATAACTAAATCATATGAACCAGACGAAGCTCATTGGGGTCTCTTCCCACCCCCAAAGCCACTGCCGCAATTGTCAAATTCTGACCACAAGTTCAAAGAAGGAATGAAACTCGAAGCCATAGATCCTTTAAACTTATCTACTATTTGTGTAGCAACCGTAACAAAGGTGTTGCGTCATAATTACTTAATGATTGGCATCGACGGAATGATGGCAATGGATGGATCAGATTGGTTTTGTTATCATGCTTCAAGCCCTTGTATTTTTCCTGTAGGTTTTTGCATGTTGAACAAATTAGAGTTAACGCCACCGCGAGGTTACGACAAAGAGTTTAAATGGTTTCAATATTTGAAAGAATGCAAGGCAGTCGCGGCTCCCGTGCCTCTTTTTAAAAAGGATATTCCTAATCATGGTTTCATCGAAGGAATGTATTTAGAAGCTGTTGATCTGATGGAACCTCGACTGGTTTGTGTCGCAACCATCACCAAAGTGGTTGGAAGACTTATTAAAATCAATTTCATTGGTTGGGACGAGAGTTACGATCAGTGGTGTGATTGTGAATCACCCGAACTCTTCCCTATCGGATGGTGTCAAATGGTACAATACCCTTTGGAACCACCCCGAGATGATTCTGGCGATGTCAGCTCGTATAATTTTAATGAGAGCTATTCCAAGAGTGGCAGGAAACGGAGTACATACAAAGGACGTTACAAAAGAAGAAAAAAATTTGGACAAGGCTCTAACGGTTCCATGACTGATGATAAATTAATTACTTCAAATACTCATATTCATAATTCTTCAACAACAACTTCGTTAGATTCATCCTATTCTATTCCCTCACCACCTTCTCGCACCTCTTCCAATAGTTCTGTAGTGGTAAAACCTTCTCCAATCGCTCCCGTTACTGAGGTTAACAAAATGCACAAGTTACCTGAGAAGCCAAGCGATTGGACGGTATCACATGTTGCCCAGTTTTTAAGGGTTAATGACTGTGGAGCTTACTATGAAGCATTCAGCAATCAAGTAAGTTCAAATTAAAACGATCCATTTTTCATACTTTTGATATTTTAGAAAATAGACGGAAAGAAATTACTTCAGCTAACAAGAGAAGACATTTTGGAGTTAACTGGAATGAAAGTTGGTCCATCCTTAAAAATTTATGCCTTAGTACAATCAATCAGTTGTAGCAAATGAACTTAGTTGAGGACGATTATTTGGTTTGTAATTTCATATTTTTTGTGGGTATTCTTATCTTTTATTTGCTTCTGAAAATACTTTCAATAAACTGCACACACATCTTGATACAGTTCAAGATTAAATCTTGCCATTTGTCGAATCGTTTTCGTTTTCAATTCGATATTGAGAAAAATAATTATGATACTCAAAAATTAATTGGATGCAAGTTTCAAATTAATAGCAAGACATAAAAGTTGTTCTCCTTCTGGATTAGAGAGTACAATTTTTATCTTGTACTTTCCATCTTCCATCCATTTCGGTATAGGACCTTTATCAAGCTTCGTGATGAAACTCAGTGGCAAATGATATGAACCTGCTGAAATCGGACAGTTGCAAGGTATGTCATACTTTTTGAATGCATTAGGACAACGTTCGAAAAAGGGCCATTTGGCACAGAAATCTTTATATTCACAGCTTCCAACATCATCTTCACATGGAATTGTATACCAAAAGAAACCCATGTGTTTCTGAATCTTTACTGATAACTATAAAATTAATCAGTAAGAAATTAATAAGTAACTTTACACATTTAACACTAGACTCCATCAAACATGGACGAAAGTTTTCATGCATTAATTAGTTCATTGCTGAAACATATTATTTTTGTCAATGAAGAAAAAAGTATCTAATCTAAACTCTCTATCTAATTTGACTTACAGGAGTCGGTGAGGTTATGTTCACATTCGAATCGAAATCAAATCCCAAGTTTAAGTTTCCAGGAATCAACAAGGGGTCCGGAGCTATTTGTAGCGATCTCACATTTATCGGGTAACTTTCGGCACTACATTTGTTCCACGAAAATTGAAGCAAATTGACCTAAGTTGCTCGAAATTTTAATATTATTTAAGTTCACATTTATTCACTTACTTTATTCCAAACGAATTGCTGGGTTCCAATTTTGAAGCATTTGACGAAGGAGCAGCAAGTAAGTATTAGAGCATAAAAAACATATTTTTTCAAGTGTAGCATTTCTATTAACGTTGGTAAGAGCTTTAAATTAACTTGTTCAAAACAATGGTTAGTTGTTTTTAAAAACTAACATATATCGATAAAATTTTCAAAAATAAAGTCATTTTTATTGGTTACTGATGTGAAAATTTTGATCTTACGACTATTATTCATCAATTTTGACGTAACTTTTTTGATAAATTTTATCTCAATCGAGAGTCATCGCTAGATTTAGTATAAATGCATAATTGCATAAAAATTTATTTTGCCATAAAAGACGAGTTCGTGTCACAAATTTCATAGAAAATAAAAGTTTTACTTGGTTAAATACATAAATTCAAAGTTTTCGTTACTCGAATTAGTAAATTTTCATTCAAAATTATGCATTTCATTAATATTTCAATTTTTCATTATTTAGATGATCTCTTTATTTTAAAAATGATCAATATTTCTTAAATAAGCTTATTGGTTGTTTTATTTCATTTAAAAGTAAAGTGAAGAGTAGTACAGCCAATTCAAGAAAAAAAGATGGTAGGCGCAGCGCTTTCTTGCTATCGAAAGTTTTGAACGCATTTATCAAATCAAAATTGATAAACATTATCAAGTTTAACACAATGGGAACAATTAAGAAATGATGAACATATGATTATGAACTTATATAGGTCACTACCAGAGAGATTTAATGATGTAGTAGAAGCCGATGGTTACTAAATTCGGTTCTAGCAAAATTGTAGATGAATATTTTGAATACATTCAATAAAATTGACTTTGATAATGTTTATCAATTTTGATTTGATAAATGCTTTCAAAACTTTCGATAGCAAGCATTGCAAGGAAGCGCTGCGCCTGCCATCTTTTTTTTTCTTGAATTGGCTGTACATATACCGGAAAAGGAACTTTCGATTTATTATTGTGTGAAATCGTTTGAATTAAAATATTAGTTTTTCAATGTAAATTGAAGCCTGACTCAAATCAGTCAAAATTATGCAAATGTAAGCTACAATTGATTTAAATAAAAACTAAATATTGCAGACATTTTTCTAAATACTGTCAAAATAATGAAGATTCACAAAAATTTGTATTTAAAAA
>NCKU01002671.1:0-18089 GCA_003675995.1 Dinothrombium tinctorium | reverse complement strand
TTGAGCGTCTCGTAAAATTTGCTTTGCAGTTAAGCTCACTTTCGATAATCGAAACATTTTATTTTGAATCGGGAGTACACTCTTTACACTTTGTATTACCGATTCAAAATAAAAGGTTTCGATAATCGAAAAGTGAGCATAACTGTAAAGCACATGATGAATTAAGCGTCTCGTTAAAGTTGCTTTACAGTCAAGCTGACTTTCGATAATCGAAACATTTGATTTTGAAATAGTAGTACACTTTCAATAAAGCGAATTTCAAGTGAATTGAAAGGATTTTATTGGACATGAGTGCATAAATCGATTCAAGATAAAATGTTTTGATTTTCGAATAATGAGATTAACTGCAAAGCAAACGATGGATGAGGCGTTTAGTTAAAGTCGCTTTGCGGTTAAGTTCACTTTCGATAGTCGAAGCATTTTATTTTGAACCGCTAGCACTTGTTAATTCAACTGCTGATTTTAATATTGAAATTGTATTAAAGATTAGACAATTGCCTCAATTTTTCAAGCTTCAAATGTAATATTTATGAACAAATGCTTTCGCTTCTTATTTTCATATTCATACTTTTGAAGTTTAATGCCAAAATATTCTCTATAATAGAATTTTTAACAAAATAAGAGCATCGCTTCAAGATCAGCGAATACTTCAGCGATTTAATTATTAATTGTGTTTTATCTTTTTAAAAATTAATGAACGAGATAAATAAAAGACAGCGAAGCGAGCCATTTGAGTTTTAAATGCAACACACATTACATTTAACAAAATATTTTATTATGCTCTTAAATGATAAATCTTATTTTTTAGGTAATAGAATTCACTATAGACGCTTGCATCGAGAGACTATGCGATCGAATATGCTAAATTCGAAGTTAAGCAATTAATTTAATTTATGTTTCCAATCCATTAAATCTTACAGCAGTTTTATTTATTCGAGGCTGAAGAAACTTTTTAATGGCTTTTAGGAAGAAAGCGCATTGCTCTAAGTGAGAAACGATGCTGTCGCGTTAAATGGACAAAAACAGGATCAAAGCGAAACGGCTTTACAATTACATCTATTATTCATTTCGATGAAACATTCAATAAATATAAAGCGTAATGAAAGCTTTTTTACAATACTTTTGAAGAATTTTTCTTTCCAAACGCTTTATGATAGCGTTTAAAGCGCGAAATGTTGGTAAAATAAATTGCACACTTCGAAAATAAATTGCAGAATGAAAAGCTATCGCATTTCATTTTACTCTCTAATTAAAGAATATTGACTTTCGTTTATTTTATTCACTATCGATTAATCGTTATTTTAAGTTTTTATACATAAAAATTCAAAACGCGTTTGTGAAGCTTGCAAGATTCCTGATAATCATTCGACTTTTTCACAACTTTCGAGATTGAATAAGTCAATGTTTTGAGAACAAGCTTTTAGTAGCAACAAAAATTTAGTTTGCCTATTTAGAAACCATAGAGTTTAACAAATTTTCATAAATAATGAGTGAAATAAAAATGCCAAATAAATTGTATAATCTTTTATGAGATTTCAGAGGGAAATAGAGAATGAAACATACAATAAAAGAAATTACCTGAACTTCCAACGCGTGATACGCTATTATGAGCCCAAGAAGCATAAGCGTTGAAACGGTTATTAATGTTTTTATAGCAGTCGAGTAAACGGAAGCCTAAAAAACAAGAAGCAAGATTAATTAATCCACTTGAATGAGTGAAAAATTTTACGCGCGACAATTGAGCACTTTGATTACAAAAGGTATATCAAACGATATGTTTGCGTTGTTGAATAAAAGTATTCAACTGTCCCCTAATTTCAAATGGAGTTGTTTTCAGAATTTTACAAGAAAACGTTTAATGAAATATTTTTAAATTTTTCTCACAGTCCATTAAATATAAATTCAACTGCTTATATTCTCGAGACTCTCGAGAAAAAAATTGCAGCATATTTCAAAGCTTGGTCTTATCTTAGCTTCTGCTCATTGCTTATTGAAGAGAATGAAGGAGAATAAAAGAGAGCAAACGAAAAACAATATTGAAAACAATGTCATTAGCAAAACAATTTGCAATGAAATAAGCTTGAGTATTATATGGAAGCTGAGATTGCCAAATCAGGCACAATATGCGTGTTTAGACTCTGATCTCTCGAACATTTTTCATCGCTAGAATCTTCGCAATCTTTCGGGAATTCTTGACAGGTAACTACATTAAAGAGCGGTATTTGAAACAAATTTTTTATCGTAAAATATTGCTGTCATATTATTTTTGACACCTTTTTTGCCGAAAAAAAATTTAATGGCGTTCTTCGCCAGAAAAGATTTTTGTGCATACTTCGTTTACAAGCTCTTAACATCCTTTTCACTTTTTCGTAACACAACATTTGCATAATTATAAGTTATTCAAAGCGATAATCGTTTTAAAAAATCTAAATAGAAATGAATTGAGCTCATTGAATGAGTTTTTGCAGGCTTTCTTTTGCTTTTAACGAGCTTCAAAACTGCAATTCGTTCGCATTTCATGATTAAAATGAAACTTAAAAACATGTTAATTATGTGTTGTGTTACTTTTTTTGATAATCAAAGCTTAAATAATAGGCATTGTGATATATGACAAATCAAAACGAGAGCGAGTTGCTTGAAAAACTGTAAAGCATCTATTTTCAAAACAAAATTGGGTTATTCATATGGATTATGAGCAGAATAATTTCTTTCTCTGCTCCGCTTATTTAAAATTAATTCACTTGGCGTAATATAATAAGCTATTGAATGCGGCGGCCACAAAATGACAAAACAAAGTTCTCTAATGTATATGCACCGAACATTTTTTTTCGATTGTATGCTTTTCAACGAGATAATAAACAAATGATGTTGATTGCTTGTGAAGTGAGCTTGAAAGTGTTCGCTGTGTTTAAATTTTGCATAAAAGCGCTAAGATTCATGGATAAGAATACAAATGGGGAGCGCTAAACTAAATGAGTTTAACAATGTGATAATTCAAAGCAGAATTTTCGTTTGATACAAACAAAGCCAATACCTGCTTAACGCCATGCATCATATTTCATTTATCTGACGCACCCTTATCGAAGCGCAATGTGGTAGAATTTTCTCAAACATCGGTAGCTCATTAATCTTGGCAGAAAAAGCTTTTCATTTTTTGGGTGCCGGTGAAATCATATAAAATATCAAAAAGATTGATTCCGTTCATTTATCGATTGACGGAAAAGAATTTAACGCGCAAAAATAAAGAATTCGACGCTTTTGGGAAATAAAGCAAAATACGAAAAGTCGTTTGATTATTTTTCATTTTATTTCGAATTTAAGTACACAGTTTTATGTCGAAGAAACTTTAGTTCGATAGCTTACACACATACAGGCTAATAAATGTTGCAGATATATCTTCGCTGGTTTCAAAAGCAATATTCTATGTAGCGTTGCTACTATTAGAAAGATCTTTCGAGCAAACATAAAACTATAAAATTGCTCAACCTTAACTGCGAAGTTAAGCCAAAAAGGTTATGTCAACGAAGATGGTTTTCAAATTTAATTCTAGAATGAGATAATTTATCTTGAGTGCAAAATTCTATCTTTTGAAATTCGATAATTTATAATCCTGCGTTATTTTCACTTAAATAATTTATGAACAAAATTATTTATGACAATGGTTATGACAAATAATTTTTGAAAGTTGATCGAAACTATTTTCGTCTTGAGTTCATTTTTCAAAGCTTAAGATAAAATCTATTCGCTGAACAATAAAATAAACAGAAAGTGAGCTCAATAAAGTTTTTTAGTGCCAATTGGAAATTCACTTTACAAATTCTTTCGAACAAAAAAAATTTTAAATTAAATAACTTTCGAAAGCAATGAAAAACTGCTGCATTTTTTCAGTGACTGTATAGAACGCTTTTATGGAAAATGCGGCAAAGACTTGTCGCGGGCTCTTTGTATATTTGTCACGATAATCAATAGAATAGTTGTGCATAGAGCATTTGAAATTGTTACGTGTGTATGTGAGTGTGTGAGCGAGAGAATGAAGAATAAAATGAAATATCGACTTGAAATATATTCTGAGATCTAATAACAAGTCATATAATAAATTAACTCCATTTGAAAAGTGTTTTTCGAAAGCGTTCCATTATGAACTTTTCGATTTTCTAGCTGCACGTATCGCATGAAGAATAGGCGCTTTGAATGCGAAGATAAGCTCGAAAGGCGAGAAAAAAAAATTGCGAAGTATTTAGTTTCAAATTTATTGCATTCATAATTTAAATAAAAGAAGTTAGTTTTTGAATTTTCAATTTTGAAAATCGATCGAAGCTAAAGCTGATCAATGTTTTTTGCACTTTGAAAACTTTAATACGTTATTAGGTGATAAGTTTCGCGATCGGTTTATTCAATTCATTTAAATTTTATTTTGAAATGAAACTTTTTTCATCGTTAAAAATTGAATCAAAGCTTTTAAACAATTTGAGAATTCGAAGTAAAAGCGTTTGTAAAAAAACTGTAAAGAAATTCAATATTTACAGAAATGACTTTCGAAAGGGTCACTTGTGAATGTCGCAAAACTGAAGTAACAACGCATTTACTCGTTTTTTCGCTGAATTCAAATAAAAAATTTTTCCTTTTTGCGGTTTACTGCGAATAGAGAAAAGCGTTGCGAACTTTTTCCAGCGTTATGAATAAAATGAATGCTTTCGCCAAAATGAAGTGAAACTGATTTTTTTCTTCATCTTTTTCTCATCTGCTCAACAAAATCATTCGTTCGCATTGATTTTTTTCGCTGATCAATCAACACTCGGCCGTAAACGTTAGAAATTACTATACAGTAGTGTACACAATGAGAGCGAAGCATGTATGACCCAAAAAAGATACAAATAATCATTTTACTTACAAGGAAATAAAAAATGGTCACTTGCTTTTCAAACAAAAGTGGATTCTGCTTGGAATAGAGTGCAGATCATACAAAGACGCATTTTTTTATATCCAAACTATTGAATTGCGATCGAATTTTCCGCAAATGTCATATTGTTGAGAACAATCTGTTTACTGAATAAATATGCAAATCACAAAAACTTATTTTCTGGTGTCATATTTTTCATTGTCTCTTTATTGTTAATCGTTGAATCGGTTGCAAGCAGTTCATTTATGAAAAAGATGCGATTCAACAAAAACAGTTCAAAGAAGTCTTATCAAACATGACATTTGAAGAATAATCACAGAAAATGCTATAGAATGCAAGCAATGCTTTTTGGTTGCCTTATAGTCGAACTTATTTATTGTAATGCTGGAAACAGTGTGAGCCTGTTTCCTTCTTTCGTTAGCTCCCACCATAACTTTGACAGTTAATATATTGCACCTTAAATTTATATTTTATAATTTTAAATCACTTTTATAGTTTAATAGCACCATATGCCAAGTTCCCTTATAATTTTCTATCATGTGTAGCCATAAATTTTTGTAGTTTATTTACACATATGCTACTGTAAGACACTCGTGGGAGCGAGCCTCAGTGGAGTTAGTAGAAAAAGATTTAAAAACTGTATCTCGGGACTCTTTCTCACTTAGTGTCCACAACCGTTACATTTATCTTATAAACTTTGTGTTTGAAAACTTTACACTTTTCAAGCTTACAATACGAAGCTAATGCTGAACTTTTTCAATTATTTTTCGTTAAGCAATCTTTGCGTTGTTTTGATTCTGTTTCAAAAATACTTACTATGATTGGTTTCTTGATTCATCTGACATAGTTGATAGATTACTTTCACAATGTGTTAACTTTAAATTTCTTAACGATTGTTGATGAGTTTGAACAGAAATTAGAGAAGAATGTGCAAATAAAAAACGTGAACATAGTTGGAGATATTGCATCGCTTTCAAAAAGGAGTGTTTAATAAGGCAGAACGAAAGCAATAAATTTGAGAACATATTTAGAAATAAAGAAACTAAAGCCGGATAAAAGATAATTCAAAATTGCGTATAGTCGCGGCCACATTAATGCTTTATTAATAATAGCAAATAATAATTCACTGTGGATTTATGGAAGAAACTGGGACAAATTTTTTAGCGATTACTCATTTGAAAATAAATAATTTTTGCTGATGCCATAATATCGCACTCAATTCAAATTCAAGTAGTGAAATTGAAAACAAAACTGAAGTGAAAGTAGCATGTAAGAAGTTTTCTTTACTATCTCAAATTTCTATTTAATTATTTAGTTTTGAAAACTTTTCAACTTTTAATAAAACTCAATCAATGAAAAATACTCTCAACTCTTTTGTATAGCCATGTATTTCTAAATCATCTATCATTTAAGGTATATCAACACTTGAAGAACAATTTCAAGCAAAAGAATTCTTAATTCATGATTTTTTAAATTTTGAATATTCTTACAAGCTATCAATTGGTTTGATTAATTAATTATTTAATTAAAAAATATGAGAATCGACTTAGTTCTGATGCTTTTTAGAATTTGCATGATTTTATTTTCAATTTTACAAAGTTCAACACTTTTTGAAATATTACATTTGTACTTATTTCTTATATTTTGCTTGTTTATTTTAGCTTATCCTTCAATTTTCTACGAAAAGATTTTGTTTTTATGAATCTTGCGGATAGATACCAGAAAAAGTTTCCTTTATAAGCTTCTATTTTTCAATTACTTAGAAAATTGAAAACGAATACCGTAAAAAGTTAATATCAAGCTCTGGAGAACATTATGATTTTGGTGAATTTAATTTCAAGTTTAGATAAAAAAGAGAAATACAGCGAGAATTTAGTTTCAATTTTTACCTGACGCATGCTACGTTAGACAATAGATATGCAGTCGAAAGATTTCGAGCCAGTGAATGCTTCAGACATATTAGTCGCAAAAAAATTAATTTCAAATTTTCAACGTACGTAATCAGAGAATGTTATTGTAATTTTATTAATTACTCTTTAAAAACTGTAAATTAAACTCTGTACAATTAATTACACAATTAAATTTGTAAAAGTAGTTGTAATTATAATTAATTACTTTTAAAATTGTAATTTGTACAAAACAACATTCTATTCGTGCTATGAATTTCAAATAAATCAATTGCGTATAAGCTGAAATATAAATTCAATGCCTGATTGTACTCTTTACAAAATATTGACTAAAATTATCTTGAACTTGAGAACACTTTGATCACAAAAACTCATTCAGTCGCTTTTAAACTTGAAACCTTTCCTTCAAATCCTTTCATTCTACTACTCTTCTTTCTACTTCCCTTTGAGTGAGAGTTTTTTGATTAGTTTTACTACTTAAGTTACATAATTTAATACGAAGTCTTCTTTCTCTTTTCACTCTATTCATTCATCTAATGGCTAATATATGCAAATAAGTTGTAATATAAGAATATATAAATAAAATTATATGAACTCATAAGGTTTCAAATGATATTCGCATGGCTATTTCATGTTTGATATTCATTATTTTGCTGATCAAACCTTTTTGGTTCTTTGAATCGGTGAAATGCTGAGTGCGCGAAAAGCTGTATAAGGGATTAAGAGAAAGAATATAAAGTCAAAAGTGATGTTAATCTCCCAAGAATTGATATATAATCTTGATTATACTTCGAAAAAGATAATTAGCTCGTTTCGATATTTATACCCAACATTCAGGAAGCTAAGTTGAAATGTGAGCTTGATTTAATTACAAAATTTGAGTCTCGACTATGCAGCAGAGAGAGAGCAAATGAGTGTAAATGTGATAGCGTATCTCAGCGGTCGAGGGATTCGAATTTTTGCATTCGTGTAATATTAAACTGATAATCTTTTAATGCGAATTTCAATTAAATTGAAAGCTAGTGAGCTGTTGATTGAAGACGAAGGAACATTCTTTTGTTTCACTTTCCAATTTCAAATCTAGAGAAGCCATAATCAAATAAAGCGAATGCTTGACAAACAACATTTTAGGTTTAAGAAGATATTCTTCCTTTTTCTTACACTTCAAAGACAACTTCAGAAATCACTTAATGCATTTGTTTTAATTCGACTTCTTAAACAATGTTATACAAAATCTCGCGTCAATACAGCTCGAAACTTTAAGTGTCGAGTACAGGGAGAAGCAAGCAAGCATTGCGTAAATTTGATGTGAAGTTTTTTGCGTTTTTTGCTTCTTGATGAAATATAAATAAAAGCGAACAATAATAAAATTTCAGCAAAAAATTCAATTAATTCTCAATCAAACAAGTGTATTAGCTTACCATGAATACGCGAATGAACAAAAACAAGCTCAGTTTTCCGCTATCAGGTCAAAGATTGGATGCAAAAGCGAATGAAGCAAAAATTCATTAAAAATTATAGCGATTAAGTTTGATAGAAATAGAAACGAACTCATTCTTCGGTTTCGTAATATTAATGATATTATGAGTTTAAAAAGAAGAGATTCTTGAGTGCAGCATTGATGACAAAGTTAAGACCAGCTAAATCTAGCTCTATACTTATCACCTCCAAGAGATGCGCGTTCTATTCAGAAGTTTCATTAAAATGAATCGCTTGTATTCTATGTGTTTAATCAGAGCTAAAGTTTATTAGGAATTGTGAAATTTTTTAAACTCTAAATTACAATAAAAATAAGCCATCTTCAATTTCGGTGGACTAGTGAGAAAAGCATTTGTATTTCGGCTTCCAATGTTTACATATAAACACAACAAATGAGTACTTTCATGGAAAAAGTGGCTATCTGCTTTCTTTAATTAACTCGAGATTTCTTCACTCAAACATTGGTTTTAAATTATGTTATTGTAAACGTTAAGTTTTATCTAAATTAAGGATAACACATGATGAAACAAATATTAATCAAAATATAAGCTCAAGATTTATTTAACGAAAACCGATAGCCCTTTTTGCATACAAGTATTCAATTGAATGAATTCATTCCGAGAGGGCCTTTCTAATAATATATGCATTGTTGGAAAGGCACTTTCGGAATAAGTTCATTTTATGTTTATGAAACAACTAATGCATCTTCGAGTCAGATGATCAATAATTGATCAGTTTTTTATTTTATTTTCTTTCATAAAAATTTTGACTATTCGCTTGGCAACATTACATTAAAAAAGAAAAGTTGAATAAAACAATTCATTTGTGAAATGAAAGTTTATCACAGGCAAAATTTTTAAGTGAATAATGATCAACTACCACCCTAGTCACCAAGTTTTTCTTAGATTTCAATTTAAAAATAAGCTGTATTTACAGTACTCTTGAAAATATTCTGCTTATGAAAATTCCAGCTTTTTACCTCTAGTGAAATACGCATAACTGTATATACAGTCTTTCTTACAAATATAAGCAAAGTTGTGAGTTGACATGTAAAAGCATTTATTGTGTTAAGCAGTAAACAATGAAAGCCCAAATACAAATGCTTTTCTCACGTGTCGGTCGATATTAAAGTTGGCTCGCTTTCTTTTCACGTAACGTGTGTCTGACAAAGGAGATTCCTGTTGCTATAGGCCAAAATTTATAAGTTTTATGAGGTTGAAACAATAGAATAACTTTTCTTACTCGATTCAATAATTCATTCGTGAAAACAGCGATGAAAATAATTCGTAAAAATATTATGAAAACATCCACATTTAAGTAAAATATTAGTAATAACGAAAGCTACAATTGTTCATATGTGACATTTAAATATTTCAAAATTTGACGGAATTAGTTTTGTTAAAAATGTAAGTAAATTATTGTGAATAATAAGTACACAATAAATATTAAAGTTTATATGTTTACATGATTCGAATATAGAGCATATTTCAACTGTTGAAGCACTTTCTTCACTAACATTTCTTATTTAGAGCACTTTCAAGCAAATTAAAAATGTTTTCTCATTAAATTTTTTTGTAGAAATTGACATAAAAGTTAATTAAATTTTGTTTTGTAATGAAATGTAATTTATGATAGTCACGAAGAAAGTAACATGAAATTTGAGAAGAAATTTTCACAAAAAAATCGAAACGTTCATTATGGGGGTAAAAGAAGCACTGAGCCAAATGATCGAGCCAAAACCACAAGCGCTCGGCTTAAGATAAGCTTTTAAAAATAATGACATTTAAATTTGTTCAAAAATAAAATTTTCTCATTTGGTTTTCAAATATTTTTGTTGCATGGAAAAAAGCAAATTTGACGCTTACAAAAAATGCCAAAATAAAAACTTTAAATTTTCAAATAAAATAAAACTTCATTGAAAAAATAAAAGTGAAGAGAAGACCGAAAATAAAAGCGAACATTTTAATAAGGACTTAGAAAAGTAACATCATATATTCACAAAAGAGTGCTTAAGAATTCGAAATTAAATAAATCGATCAGTAAAAAATTAAGCTGCATTTCTTTTGTGTAAGATTGTAAAATTTGAATTTGCAAAAGCTTGAGATCGGATGTATTGAAATTTTCACTTTGACAATTATAAGCCAGTATGAGAGAGCAAAATTTCATTCCGTAACCCACCGCCTATCAAAATCGATAATGAATTTAAAAAATTTTATGGGAAAATTGACAAAGAGCTTATAATTCGCTGCTAGACTTTGTAAAAAATTATCAAATTCTAATTAAGAAAATTCCAAAGCGAGAACAGTATGCATACAAATTCAAAATGTTGTGTCTGCGATAACCGCATTTATTCGTAATTTTTAATTTCAAAAGAGTCAGTTTTGCAAAACATTGAAGCTCATAGTCGATTTTCAGTAAAAAATTTTTAAAATAGCGTTCAAATCATTTTATAACAGGCATAAGTTATAGTCTGAATCTTCGCGCTAATATATTCTTAATTTATGCTCGTCGTAGAAGAACATAACGAAAAGTCGCTTTGCTTCAACTCAGCTGTTATCAATGAAATAAATTTTTGTATTCTTTGGAACAGAGAGATACATTTTCAATGATAGAAAAGTTTTTGGAAAGAAAAAGAGGAAAGCTGCCGAAATATTAAGAACGGATGTTCTATTTGGATGAGATTGCAAAGTACGATATCGGAAGCTGAACGCCTTTGCTTGACAGACACGCGACCTATTCACACAGATTTTAACATTGTGTATAAAAATGAAATTGAAAAATAAGGCACACTGTTTCATTGTTTTTTAATTATTCCAATAAGAAACAGCATTCCGATGAATTTTAATTTGTAAACAAACAATTTTTGTGGAGTAATTTTCTAAGCATATCTTAAGATTTCAAGAAACAGCTGCTAAAAAATGCGACAATTTGTGATAATTTGCATCAAGTGTGTAGGTTTTATAAGCATAAGAAAGTAAAATATTCTGGCAATAGCTATATATGAAGAATAGAGGTGTGCAGTTTTTGCCAAAAACGTGATGGTTGCTTTTCTAATCCACATATTTAATATTGACTTAAACTCATTTTAAATAGAGAAAAAAAGGTGATTTTTGGATTACATTATGAACACAGTCTCGGAAGGAAAATTTAACTAGTTATCGATTGATGGAGTTGCATAAAACAAGTGCTTCACATGAATGAAAAGAATTGGCTACTCAATTGAGCTTTTCATTGTGAACTAGAATGAAAGAGAAGCAAAATTAAAGTAAGAGTCTCCCCATAATGAAAAGGAATTTTACATTTTGCTTTCGACAAATTTTCAAATTGAATTAAAGTTTTTTGTTTCAACATGTTTAAATTGTTGCTAAGCTTTTGATAAAATTTGACGCATTTAAGTGAGATAAAACAAAAATCTTTTCAACTTTTTCTTTTCGAAATTGTTTAAGGCTTGCATAATAAGAGAAAAAAAAGAAAAAAGCGCGACTCAGCTTAGTCGTTTGAAAGAATTGCTTTTACGAGGTTTTAATTAAAAAGAAATTTTACAACAATTAATGAAAGTAAGACGACACACATTTTCATTACAACAAAAGTACTAATCATACAGAAACAAATAATTACACATTCATTTAAATCATTTAAACAGACGCTCCGTACAAAACTTTCTAATTGAACATTTTTATGTTAGGTGTTTCATTTTCGTGCAAACGGAGTAAAATGAAAAATGTTCGAGTTTATAATAGAATAAAGTTTGTTTTATTTGCGTCCAGTAATATTTCTTTATTACTTGATTAATTTAACTTATGTTTTGTCAACTTGCTTTCCCTAAAGTTTATTTGCGTTATTTGCAAAAAAAGAAAAAAGAAACGATTAATCGCTAGCGACGATTTAACGCGATGGTTAAGACATGTTTACACAATGAGTGCGAATAGAATAGAGCAGATCAAAGCAAAACTAGTGTCACAAGCAACAATAAGCAATACAAAACTTTATAGGCCATTAATTAACTCTTATTGAGGTTCGGGTGTTATCAAATTGTTTTTTAACACTCAAATACAAAAAAATAGCCATTAGAAAAATTAATTTGCTTTATTTCTGTCTCATGATATGTCCGCAGTAGGTAATTCGCTTTTTTAATATTTTTAATTGAAATAAAAAAGCTCAATACGTGTAACTTCATGGGGTAATAAAATTAATCAAAATTAAAAAACTTCATTTTAAAAATTGAAATTTTAATTTATATATTGACAGACAGACTTTGAAAACATTAAATTTGGCAAAGCGAAATTTGACACAGTCTGCGCTAAGAATAAATTTTTATAAATTGAAATGCTGATGAATGCCAATGACGCTTTATTGCAGCGTAAAAATAAGAGCAAACTGCTTCCTTGCACGCACTCATCATTTTAATTGCTCGAGAAAAAATTGAATTCATAACTGATGTCGGCTTTCAAAAATGATGTTTGACACTCGGAGATATGGCAGTAATCCATGGAATGCCTCTTTAAGTCGATTTCATCAATGGACAGTTGTGTAAACAAAAATAGTTTTCATGTCATCAAAGTAGGCGCGTTATTTTCGGTCTCGGCGTCATTAAATTATAATCAAAACAGCCTCGTAAGTACCGACCCAATTATCGACTTAAACGAAAACTAATTTAGTTTTACCTTTTTACGATTCCACTTGTATAAATCGAAAATTTTGTTTTGAAAATAAATAAAGTGATTCTATAAAAATCTCGAAGTGTTTCGAAAAGAAGTCTTGAAACAATGTCAATTTGGCAAAGTTAATATTAATTGTGCGCTTGAACGCAGTCGGTTCGCCTTGTTTCATTGCCAATATTAAAAGTTGGTAAAGTCAAGCCGAAATTTATCATCGATTCATTCAGATAAACTTTTGCTGAACATATCTACAGCCGAACTCAAATTAAATTCTCTCAATGTAAGGCGTGCAGAAAGTTTACAAATAATGCAATGAAAACAGCGCTTTGTTAAATGAAAACAGTGAAAACACTTCAGAGAAGAAATGTTTACTAATCAATACTTAAACCAATGATCGCTATATTGTCAAAATTTGCGCTCGAAAGCTTTTTGGCACCATAAGAGACGAATATAAGCATTGTTCGACTAAACTAAACTTCTTCGAACTAAATTTCGCTTTAGATTTGCAAAAATTAGTTGAATGCAAAATTTGAACGTCTCAATTGAATTTGCTTGATTGTATTAATCGTATGACAGTCACTTTGATCGCGCGATTATCTCAAAAAAGGGCAACGCTTTGAAATCTCTCTTCATATTTGTTCGCTCGTAAATTTAGTAACAAATTGAGTTAAAAATAAAATTGTTCTAAACTAATTTATCAGAGAAAGTTGTGCATGAGAAAAAAGAGAAAATAAAAATCGAAAGTGAAAGCAACAAAATTTTGCTGTTAATATGATTAAAGCTTTTGAAACAAAAAAGCGTAAGAAAGCAAAATGTGATTTGCATCTGCTATTCCCATACTCGAAAACATTAAGGTGAACGATTTAAAATGAAAAATGAATGAAATGAACAGTTTTCTGCCGATGACAGGCAGATGCTGCAAAAATTCAAAGTAATTAAATGATTGTAAAAAATTAAATTAAAAGAAAAAAGTGAAATTAGCGTTTGGTTGAGCGAGAGAAAAGCGTCAGCAGTGAAAGCTAACAAATAGTCTCAATTGGAAGTGATGAGAAAAGTGTTGAGCGAAACAATTGCGACTGCTTTGCAAACGTTGCTCGCGGTTGAAGCGAAATATAAAAAATTAAAGCGAAGAAACGCCAAAACGAAAAATTTAATGCATTGTTCGCTGATTTTTACTGCAAACAAATTGAGGAGCGTAAAGCTAATGAGTCGTGTGCAGATACAAACTTTGCGAAACACCTTTTCGTTGAAAACAGCGAAGTGATTACGTTTTGCCGCATCGCTGAATTCGCACGCACTCATTCATTCTGAAAGTATTCGGTGACACCGAACATATCAACGCGTTAGCAAATGGAACAAAATGAATGTGCAACTATTCTCGCACTCACCCGACTATAGATATGAGCTTCTGCCATTTCATTTTCCGCAACCATCATGATGATGCCGAAAAGCGCCATCACAAGCGCGTAGTCACTGATCCGCTTTCGTTTCTCGAACAAAGCTTTGCGTCGTCCCAAACGATATCCGACATTAGGGCGATAGAAGCCGGTTGGTCCGCCGTTGCCGGCCAAACTTTTCTTTTTCTCACTTTCGATCGAGTTGGAAGCGAAAGATCGCTGAGTTTGAGAAGGGTTTTGCGTCGAGACACCGATAAGTCCTTCTTTGGCCCCGTCGGGTTCGGTCAAACTGCCGCCCGAAATATTCTTCATAGCCGCTGGTATGGAAAGAGTTGAAGAGTAAGTTGGCTTCCGAAGATTTTTGAAGCTTCTAAGCGCTCCGTTGATACGGAGGGAATCAGCAGCGATTTCAGCGATTTCGTTGTCGTGCATTCGCGAGCTCGACACACCGCGTGTACTGCACAAGGAACCATGTCCCGCTGGCGTCGCAGCAATGTGATGCGCTGCCGATGCATGCCCCGAGCCGGAGGACTGTTGGTGGAATAGAGGTTGTGTCTCGCAGCAACAATTGAGAGCCTGCGTTGACAGTCTCACACTTTCTCGCGATATTGTCCGTGTGAGGAAACTGTGTTCTAAGCGAGAAGTTAGTCCCAATCGCGCATGAGAGGGCCAAAGATGCGGCTTCCCTTTTGAGCCTATCAACGTTGATCCCACACCGCACGCGTTGCCCCCTCCCCGGCCTTTGCCGGCTCCGGCCGTCGGCGCACTCACAGCCGCCTCATTCTTTGTCTTATCCACTTCAACGTTCGGCTCACTTTCATCTGCCTCCCGAATCTTAATTTGCGGTCCGATCTCGGGACATGACCTATAGCTCGGATTGAATGTCTGATCGTTTGGCAGCTCGAGTGCCCTGAACTCAACCAGCGGCATCGGCCGCTCCGGTTCCGAATGCATGCGGCCGAAGAGCAGCGGATTCGTTTGCTTCTGGTACGAGGTGATGTTGTTATTGTTGCTGCTCTTCGCGTCCCCATTGAAAGCCGTTTGTACCTCGTCGTTCACCGCCAGACTCGGAGCTACACTCAAACTTTGCACACGATTATTAGCATCACTCAGTACAGTGTTTCCTGTTGAAACGTTGCCTGTGGAACAGCCTCTGGTCTCTCCTGTGGCTGGAGTCACCATGACTACGGACATTGTGCCCCTCTTTTTGTTTTCAACGTGTGTGCGACACCGGCGTTGATTGCAAGAAGGTTCTAAGAAGTTCTCAGAGTGAAGTTTGTGCCATCTTTTACGCCGCACGCCATACTCTCAATCGATTGCTCTTCGCTCGCAATTCGACTCCCAGCGATCACTTCCTAAAATAGAATGAAACAGAGACACATAAACTTTCTTTTGTCAACTTTCGCCGTAATTTGAGTTTTTTTTTTCCGCAATTTGACGCAATTTTCCTTCATATCCATAAAAAACTCTTATCGCTCTGCCATCCAAACAAAAACATCGAACTCAAAGCAAACAACACTCGCTGGTTTCTTCGCGCTTCAAAACAGTGTCTTATTTACCAAATTCACTTAAATGTTGACAGACGTGTCAAGATTCAATTACTTTGCTCGCTGATCGCAAATTACACTTGCACAAGTCTGCGAGATGCAATCAACGCGCATTACTTGCTTTTAATCAGATGAAATTGCCGTTTTTAGACTCAGGTTGCAAGAATTCTTCATGCAAATCTTTGGGCGCAAGTAGCTGCTGGCTCACTGAAAATTTATTACTGTGCTTATGTTATTAGAAACTAACACAAAAATAATTTATGTGAAACAGAGCAATTTGAAGTTCTCTTACGTAATCAAATAATTCTCGCAATTAGATTAAAATTTCGAATCGAGCTTGTCGCTTTTATTTGAATTATTCCATGTCATATTTGAAGTCTTACAAGGGAAGGTCAAGACATGTCCGATCGCTTTCTCAATAAATTATATATCATTTTAAAGGTCTTATTGACAAGTCATATTAATTTGTATCATGTTCAAATTTGATTTGAATCCAACTTCAAATTTGGATTGTGAGCTTTCATTTCATTAACATTTATTATCGCAAATTTGTTTACTCACTTTCAATCTGTGTTAAACATCGTAAAAATCATTTTGTCAAAATGGTTGCTAAAAAAGACTTAAACAAAAAAGATTTAATCGGATATTATATAAAATAAAGATTTAGTTTCATCGCCAGATTGCTATGCAACGCAACTAACTTCAATCACTGAACTGTTTCGTAATTGATTTTAATTACTTAAGCTATTGATTACTTCAATATTGGTTTCAGAGGAGCATTGGATTCGGCATTATAAATTCTACTTTCATTCGGAAGCAATGAAAAGCTTTTTTTAAATGAATCAAGCTCATCATTTAGTGATCATAAATTCATTCATTTTAAATTTCAATTAAAAAACTTACATTTTTGTAAATTTTTAACAAATATTTTCACTGTTAGTCAGCCTTACAACGCTGAGTGATTGATTTTCTTAACTAAACGATGCTCATAAAATTTTTTTAAATGTCAGAATTTTGTTTATAAAAACATGAAGATTTAGCTCATTTTTGTTACCTTTAAGAATATGATTTTTTACATTTAAACTAAAAAAAAACATTTAAAATAAAATTGTTTCCTCATTCTTACACACGATTCTTATATCTCATTCTAAATACGCAATGAAATTGATTATCATCATTTGTAATTTTGTTAATTTTCAAAACGATGGCTTTTCTTCGAAAGCAAATATTTGATTGCGAAAATTCGCGCAAAATTAAAAAGATATTTGTGTAACGAGTTAATGTGGTATTTCTACCAAAGTCGAAATAATTCTACTCGCAAAATCAATCTCAATTGATTTGATCTATTTCAAGATAAATATACAAAAAGAACTCTTTCCAAGTTAGCGCAGAGTGAGAGAAAATTCAAAACATCGAATTTTTTGCCCTTTTCTTTCGATTAATATAAAAACTTTGATATCGATTTTTTATTCCAAGAAAATAGTAATTAATGCTTATTGCAACATTATACAAATTATCGCTTAGTTTCACTATTTGCACGAATTTCGAAACATTAATATTTGCTTTCTTCGCTATCAACTATAAAAAATACTATGATAGGCGAATTAACATGTTATCTCATGAAGTGAAAATTCATTGATTGAGTTTGAAACACATTAATAGCGCTCCAGCAATACATTTTATTTTAGCCAACTGAAAACTATTTTCGAATGTTTTTTCCTTTGTTCTTCGAAAGGATGAAATCTTATAAAAAAAATATGTTGCATTTGTCCGATTTCGTTTTTATTTTGAATATACGGTTTTGTGCACTGAGAACGAATTTCAGGCTTTCGCTTGTCAAAAGAGTTTCAAAAAGTTTTTTTAGCGTGGTGTTAAAGAACCGAAGTATGTTCTTGAGTTTGAGATAAAATGCAGTTTTTGTTTTTGAAAATATCCAAGCTTAATGACAACCTTTTGGAGAGCGTTGTCTCCTTCTTTGAACTAGACGATATTGATTATTTCCACAACATAATTGTTTTAAATGTTTACTTTTACATAAAAGATAAGCGTGGCCAAGGAAAAATTAATTACCCAATTTGAAAGATAGCCGAAAATGAATCTGTTCTTATTCAGTTAATTCAATCAAGTTCCAATTCCAGTTCAAATTTTTTGATTCATCATTTCAGGTTATAAAATTAAATTGACGAGAGACAATTGAATAA
>NCKU01002670.1:0-18094 GCA_003675995.1 Dinothrombium tinctorium | reverse complement strand
AATATTGAACATAAAAAGTTGGCTTGGAGAAAATTTTATAAAAAAGTGTACAAGTTATAATTAATGTCTTTCAAAAACTACTAAAATACAAAATGTAATCAACTATTTTGCATAATTTGTGTATAAAAGATGACATTTAATCACATGGCTCTTTGAATTCTTAAAGAGTTAAAAAGAAGAGATGTGAGAGAAGTGAAAAATCACATATTCACCATTTTATATAAATTTTGATTCTTTCTTTGTGAGAAATAAATTATTTTAAAGTTATCATCGTCAGCTCAAACAATTTTGAAGTCCATTTTGCACTGTTATCGTTTAGTCTCGGCCTCAATTTCAATTCAAACTCAATTTTGACAAAGTGATTTATCCTTTTTAAATGTTCATTTGATTTGGTAAACATGTTATGAAGTCTAAATTTATCTCAACATTTCATATCTTGAAATAAAACTGACCGTATCGAGTTCAAACGCAATTTTTATTTAAATTATATATTCAATTACTTTACTATATAGCCTCACAAGAATGATTGAAATGTTAAGGAAGAAGCTCTTTAGATCAGGAAGAGTTTAAAAAATTACATTTTGCTTTCAAACTGCTCCAAATGTATCGTAGTAAAAATTCCGCATTTTTGCAAAACGTGCGTTATTTTAAATAATCTACGGTATGCGAGTTAAATGCTCGCCAAAAACTAGATGTCTATAGAGAATTTTGGGAAAGATAAGGGAAGGGAAAGCTGTCAACTGTCGTCGTTTCCTAATCCCCCTTCTTTTCCCTTTCACTTTCCTCTTTTTCCTCGAATTCTCTATAGCCCTCTAGTTTTTTCACGAGCATTGAACTCGCGTACTGTATGATTGAAAATAACATTTCGAACATCCATCATCATATTTTCAAATCTTTTTTTAAAAATATGCATTTTTTATTATACTCAAAGCTACTTTGAAATAAATATTCTAAAAAACCAATAAATGAAGGTTATTATCGACAAGCTTCTAAATTACAAATCATCGTGAATCGATTACTTTAAAAACAATTGAATCAGTAACTATATTAAAATAAATGTCAAAAGCCCTAAATTTTTGAAAAAAAAAACAAAAAAGTGAAAATAAAAAAGCGATTTTTTCTTTCTGGCATTTATCTTAATTTCCAAAAATTGAAAATTTTGATGTTTTATCGATATTTTTAAGGAACTTAATTCTGCGTGAATAAATAAAAATTTACAACGCGCCATTTAACGAAATTAAAATCAATTAAATAGGTTTCTGAAAAATTGAAAAATCTTGAATTTTTATTTGTTTACTGATTTATTTATTAAAATTGAGAGACAGTAAGCCTGAGCTTATAAGTGTCTCTATGTAAATATTTTACGAAATCTCTCACGCATTCTCACTATATATTATGTCATCTGGCATCCGATTCCATATTTCTAAGTGCCTTACACAGAAACTATTTTTGTAGAAAGAAGTTATGTATGTATACTTATCAATATTAATTTTAATTTGCAAATAATCGCAATAATCTACAATTTCATTAATATTTGATCGTAAATTTTCAAAACATTTAATTTTGAGATACAAGAAATATTTTTGCATCTTCGGCAAATTGAGAAAGTAATTTATCAATAAAAGTTGAGAAATCGTGTACTATCGTTTCAAAATAAAATGTTTCGATAATCGAATGTGATCTTCACTGCAATACCTCACAAGCAAAAAAAGCGTCTCACAAAAATTGTGACAAAAAATTTTTGATTCATAAAATGCGTGTTAAATGAATAAACGAACGAACTATAAACATTATAATATTAGTAATAAGTAATACTAGCAAAAGTTATTAGTAATAACTTATTACTAATAAGTTTGTTCGTTTATTCATTTAACATGCATTTTTGAATCAAAATTTTTTTATCGCTATTTATGTGAGACGCTTTTTTGTGAGGTATTGCAGTGAAGATAATTGGATTATCGAAACATTTTATTTTGAAACGATAGTACATATGATGAAAATAAAATGTGACCAAGTTTCGACTCTTGTGGAACACCACTTAAACTTTCTTTTTTGTCTGAGTAATTTTCATTTATTTTCACAGGAAATTTTCTGTTCTTTAGAAAACTTATAACCCATTTAATGGTATAATCTGGCAAATTAATAATTTGCATTTTCAGAATAAGTTTTCTACATTGAACAAATCCATCAAATGCTTTGGAAAAATCAATATAAACCAAAATTACTGCTTTCCCCAAATCCCAAACATTTTGTTTAATGAAATGTGTTGATTACAGTAGATCAGTGAAAGTTTACCTTTTAAAAATAAAAATGGTTTTGCTATAAAACACATTGATGAGCTATTTTTAGATTTTTCTTTTTATTTCCAAAAAGAAACATCTTGAAAAACAATTTTGGCATAAAAATTTATGAATTAAACGCCTCTATAAAAGCTTTAATATTTTGGGCTTTGCGGCAATTAATAGCAATTGCGAATGAACTCTTATTTTATTTTCTTTCTAAGATTAATTTATTTGCTTGTAATCCTCGAGCTATTTATCATAATGTTCGGTTCGATGATTTGAGAAATTGAATTATTTTAGAAAAATTTTATTCAATAAATAATTATAAGCATGTCACAATGAATAAATTATTTGCAAAATGAAATCAGTTTCATGACTGATGACTGAGGGAGTCGAGGGTATGGCGCGTGGTGAGAGCGATGACTCTGCTGCGAGTGAGTAATTGTGACTCCGCGCTGCTAGGCCAGAATCAGGCGTGTGCAGGTTTCAAAGCTTGAAGCAGTATTGACTTGCAATTTCGATAACAATGTGAAATGTTTGATTCGCAAATCGGTGGTCTGAGCTCGTGTTCACTTCACACTTTAATTCCAAATGTTGCTAAATTAGCTGTAAAAATCGAAGTAGTCGATTCCTTTTAAATTGAAAATAGAAATTTTTCATTCTGATTCTGCATTAAATTTTAAAATCTATAAGCAGACACTATAAAAATTAGAAAAGTTTTGTTTTGGTTTTTCTCTAGTTCACTACAACGGTCAGAAAAAAGTTTCATTTTGTTGTAAAGTAAGCTTTAAGTATAGGAAACTTTTTTCTGTGCATTTAGTAAATTTATATTCAAATAATCTCATTTTATTTAAAAAACTCTGAGGCAAGTCAAGGGAGTGAAAGATTTTTTTCGAAGCAAATGTACAATCTTTTTATGTCGCAAGTAGAGACAGGAATTTATGTGCTCAAAATTGATCAAATCATGTGATGTGATGTGTGCTAAAAAGGTGAAAATTTATGCTAATTTATGTTTATTGCTAAAAAAACTCGAGTTTTTTTAATCAAAATGGATAATGTCATTATATTTCGACAGTAAAAATGAGTTAAAATTTACAAATAAAAGTTTTTCGATGTCTTCAGTCAGATTACGGCGACGATCGTTAAAAATAAATTTACAATTTGAAAACGATCGATCAACTGCAAGTGTGGTTAAAGGTGCATATTTCAAAATTTTTCTCATATCAAAATCTTGAGATGAAATAACAGATTTGTAATCAGGCTTCTTTTAATGACCGACCCAACTTTTCTTTAGCCACTCCTGATAATTCGTTTGTGAGTTTGTGAATAATATAAACATGATCTTGGAAAGAAAGTGCTTCTTCTTCTAAAATTTTAATGAAATTAGGTAAATTGCGATATTCGTGCACAGAAAGTAATTCAGATTCAAATCTTCGCTATTGATTATAAAAGTTAATGCATCACTGACACTTGCTTTTTGTCATCTTCTTAGTTTTTATCATTGAGAAAATTTCGAACCTTGTCCAAATTATTTTAATAAAACAGCATTTTTTCTAAAACTTTCACTTAATTGATTTTAATGTTATTTGTTTATATGATTATTACTAGAGACATATCTCCTTTTTTATTAAATTGGCTTACGAATCGATGGAAAAAGCTGAGTCAGTTAAGTTATCTTCATAATTTTGATTTGAGATAAATGAAATTTCTGAGTTTGTATTTTTTATTCACAAACTTTTAGGAGAATATGTGTTTTTTATGTGATTTATGTGCTTAATGTGATTTTTGACATGCTGATTTTTTAAATTTTTTAATATTTTTGACAATTATATAACCGCATAAGTCATTTTATGGTCTCAGCAAAAAATATGTGATCATATAAAATTCCTGTCTCTAGTCATGGGTCCTAATTTCATGCAACATTAATTTAAAATTCTTTAATTGCACGCGAAATCATCTGTGCACTTGACTTCATATCTGCTAATAGCACCAGTGGATATTGATTTTTAAAAAATGGAAAATTAAATAAATAGTGTTGGAGTGAGAAAAGCGAGCTAAAAATTCTAATTTTAATTTTAAACAGTCAAACACTTTGAGTCCTTTCTTATCACAAAATAACGAGTAAATTAGACGGTCGAATTCCCTAGTTATACGGATAAAATCGTCAGAAACCAGAAAAATCGAATATGGCAGATCGAATTCTATGAAATCGGTATCGAATGCAAATTTTTATAATCGCATTGTTTAGAATACGCAAAAATAACGCAATTTAAATTGGTGTGATCGAAATCGTATCGCGGGTTCAATAGCTATCGAATTTTGATAGATTAATTTAACCAGAATACCAGATTTTTTAAATTGTTGGGGCTTTGACTTTTTTATTTAATTATTAGTATCGAACTTCTCTGTTGTTTTTAAGCTTATTTTGACTCCAATACTGTTGATTTCATAAATAAATGTCAAATTTTTAATTTTTTAATTTTGGAATTTCGACACCATCTCTGCCCTAGGACCAAAGTTTTCACCTCCTCACTATTTTTCACATCGCTATAGTTCTATTTTTATTTTGTTCATGTCGTTATATATCTTTAATTTTTTTGCTATGACCAAATATTTTTAACATGCAAAATCGTTTTTTTTTTGGTGATAGCTCGTGTGCACGTGCCCGAATCTACTCGGCCTGATAGACTTTTTTCTTTTTTGATTCAACCTATCTTATGACACTTGTTTTGAGGATCGCACACATCTTTGAAATTTTAACGTCTTCACCCCTTAAACACCCCTCTGTTCAAAATTTTTATGATTAGCACCATTTTTATTATGTGCATCTCATCATTTGGCGCAACGTTTACATCACTATGATATAGTCAAGCAATCAAAAGTTATACCAAAAATATTATCGTTAAGCTTTCAAGTTCCGAGATTGTACTTCTTCTCTCTACTGCGCGAAGTGTTTCTCAATAGTGTAGCATAAGTTAAACTTATTCACGAGTGAAACTATTTTTAAAATAATAAAGATGCTCAAAATGAAAAATTTTTTGCTTCTGCCATCTTTTAAGTATAATTTATTTGCTTGATCCTTGAAAAAATAAATTTACTTAATAAAAATGGCTCAATACGATTAGTTTGTTTGAAGAAAGCGCGTTATTCTTTAAAATAAAGTGTATATACATGAAGCCATGAAATTTGCATGAAATATGCTTGCAAATAAATGCATGAAATAAAGTTTTAATATATGAAAAAGCATGAAAAGTTTCACTGAACTTTATTTTTACGAAACGCATAACATTAAAAACAATTAGAAAAATGTATATTAAATTTTCCATGGACATATGAGGATATCAGTTTTTTTCCATGCCCCAACAAAATTTTAATCTCGCTGGTTGGGAAGATATTTAAGTTCAGAATTTTTGTTTTGGATTGGAGAAGAGAATTTAAGGAATTTTAAAGGTTTCGATAACTTTATTGTGAGAAATAGCATGATGAACACACAATTTATGTTTTATTATCGACGAGACACAGTTAAATATATTCTTACATATCTTCGTATCTCAAACTTTGTTTTTTAATTTTTACAGCTTTGCAATGATTTTTCATTTTCGATAAATTTTTTATTAGTTAGAGGTAAAGGTTGATAGTCGTAAAGCAAAATTTGATTTTTGAAATTTAATTTTCTTTTTCTTTACCACGAATTTATAATTAAATTGAATTAGGAAGCTTCGTAGAAGGCGTTAAGTTTTAGCTTTGAAAATTTTTTTGTGCAAATAAAATTATTGAAAATATTGATTTGGGCGAAATTTGTTTCATTATACGCTGTTTATTAATTTTGGCTTTATTTCCGCTCTTAAACGATCACAATATTTGACTTTCCACTTTATTCACTGTAAAAATTATTTACTTTGTTCTGTTGATATATGCCCGTGTCCACTTTCTGCTGAGTTATTCGTTTATTGCGAAAGAGAAAATGCTGTCAACTGCATTGATATTTTGAATTAAGTGAAGCATGAATCGAAAAATTTCTACGAGCCAAATTTTTTTCATACTTGCCGAGCAAATCGTACGAAGCTTTTTACTGAGCTTAAAATGCAGTAAAAATTGATTGTGACACAAAGCCTCTTTAATTTCTCAAATTCGTATCAAATGTTTCGCGCTTTGTTACCTTTTAAGGAGTCAAATTTCGCCCCTAGAAGCTGATCGCATCGCATTAGTACTATTTATTTATCCGAGCGAAACATAAGCAACTCGCGTCTATTAATATCGAATTCTTAATATCAATTTCATAAGTGATGATGTTGCTTTTGGAGAGCGACACAACCGAGTTTGTTTGTTAGTTGTTTGCATGTATTTGCTTTGTTTTCTGAGAAAAAATTTGTTGTATACATGCGTTCGTATGAAAAAGCAGAGTGCGTGTATTCACGCGTCACTGTAATAGATAAAAAATGTAGCTCAACGAAAAAAATTAAGTGCGCATTTTACGAATGCAGCTCTTTGAATAGATAAAGGCACGATTCGGACATAAATTTACGCGAAGTGTAATGTGTTGCGAGTTAAATGAAATCAATTTATGCAAATTGCGATGAAAACAAAAAGCTAAACTTGAAATCCATTTTTGCGAAGTTAATTTATTGCGAGCGTGTTTCGCTGCAAATAGCAATATGAAGAGGATGAAAATACAAAATTTTTCAACTGAAAAACTTTTTGCTTCATTAAAACAAAATTTTCTGCGAATTTAATATCCACTTTAAATGACAAGCATTTTATTTCGCAAGTTTTTTCTCTTCGCCTTTTTGAAAACAAATATTTGATTTGATTCGATTTTAATAAGTTTTGCACTTCGATTCAAAGCGAAGCATCTTTTGCAAAGATTTTGTAAATTGAAGCAAAAAGTAAACAGAAAAGAGCGTTTCAAATTTCTGAATGGAAGACCAGAACGGAGATTTGATGCGAAATTAGACGAAACGAAAGTTTGTAATATGCGAAACAGATTTGCGCATCAATTGAACGATGGAAGAGAGATCGAAGCGAGAAGCTGCGTTTTTCGTCCTCGTTGCATTCCCTCGTTCTGCAAACGTGCTGAAAGTGTGTTTACAGCGATGAAATCGAAACATTGCAAAGAAAGCTCGCTTTGAGAGGGCGTCAATCGCGAAAGCAGCGTTTGAACAGATCGGCGAAAAGGATGCTTGGCGAAGCTTTTTACCATAAATCGAGTAAAAAAGATACTGTCTCTCGCTTCAAAACGACAGCTCTTCTCGTGTTTTGCCGTTCGCTCAGTTGATAGCAAAATCTCTCGGTGACTTTGTTTAGTAACCAATTCACTGGCTATCCGTGTGTCAAAGCTCACTTGTGACGAATTTTGTTTTGTTTGTGAATTACATTCAGTGGTAAAGAGTTAGTGTTTCGCAACTATCTCGCACACAATTTCCGAGAAACACTCGTTTAATGGTTCGAGAATCAAGAAAATATCAGCGAAAGAAAGTGTTTTAGTTTCTTTTTAACTTGCTTCAAGCTGCTCAAGCAAGCGAAGAGGTGAGTGAAGTTTACCGATAAACCATTTTAATTAAACTATGCTTCTTTGAAAACTTGTATTAAACTTTTGCGACTGACATTCGTGCATCATTCATCTTGTCACGATTTGTTATTTGCTAAATATTTTATAATTACTATGATTAGTTTTTCTTTTTCCTATTTTCTTCGCGTATAATTCAAAAGACGATTCTTTGAAAAACAAACCGTTTGTAAAATGATTAATGCTGGGTGTAAAATACACAAACAAAAAATTATTTTCGCGACGGAAGCAAAATTTACTAACTTAAGCGTGGCTGAAAACACATTCGCTTCCAAACTTTGTTGATCTAACTTCGAAACAAAACAGGAACGTAGTTCTCGAACCATCTTAATGAACAATGCTTTACTCTGGTCTGAGAGCAGATTCTTAAAATTGACAAATGTGGTTAATTGATTTGCGTTCAGACTTTAAGTTGGGAAGAATAAACATGAAGGTTGAAACATTGTGTAATCATGAATGGAAAATGTTTGTGGTTACGAAACGCCGTGAATCAATAACTTTTATTCTCATTGCTTGCACCTATAATTTTGCGACTCTATACGTATTTGTGAAGAGAAAGCATAAATTAGCTACCGCTCATTGTATTCTTTTTTCAATCTCATTTTGGATTCATTGAATTTGAGAAAATTTCTTGATAAAAGTGTAGAAATGCATTTGCAAGGGGAAATTGTTCATACTGCATTTAATATAGAAGTTCAGTGCTTAACATTATCATATAAAGGAAAGAGAAAATTATACTTGTTTCCGTAATTGAATTTGTTTTCATTCTTTGAAGACGATACGAGAAACCAAGTTGCATATTTTTTACGCTTTGGTTCGTTGAACAGAGCATATTAAACTTGTAAAATTAAGCAAATGTGATTATTTTAGCAATACGATTTGGCTCGTTTGAAATCTCATTTGAGAAGTCGAACGCATTAAACTTTGTCGAGAGTTAACTGCAAGAAGCAGAAATTTTTAAATTAGAAAGCAACTGATCACACAATATGAACCGACTAGCTCTAACAAGATAAATAAAAAATATTTCCAAAAGAAATCGAATGAAAAATAATCGTCAGCAATGTTCACTTATGCAAACAATCTTTCTGTAAGTGCTTACTTATTACCATAAAAATCAAGAAGAGCTCGTTAAAATGGACTTTATTCCTCACATCGTCACACAAAATCATATTACAACGTAACTTTAGCTTTATCGTCATTTGCTCATAGTGCAACATATCTTTATCTTTAGGTTTACTGATAATGTTTTTATAGAGTTCTGAATCTGTTCATTTCGGCACTTTGTATGTACAAAGTGTGCAAAGCTGAAGAATAAAAATTTCTCTTTCAGGTGTATTTCAGCTTCCTTTTTGAACACAAATCGAACATTTTGCGAGTAGCATAAGTATTCATTGGAAATAGAAACATATCAATGGTCAAAATATATACTCCATTGATATTTCTTTCATTGAAACCCGTGCATTAAATCGAAGTTCAATTTTGCATTATTTCCCCTTTTACTTCTCTTTTGAAAAGATGAGGCTTTCCACCACATCATTCGTTTCGCTTAGTGTGATAGTTTAAAAGCGAGAAATTTTTTAACTGCATGCGTTCGGAAGCTAATGTTATTCTAATACAGTGATTTTTACGCTGTCTAAAGCATTCAAATTCATTTTTTAATGTTTTGACTTTATTGTATGCTCATTGCTAAAATACTCAATCACTAATTTACTTTTCGCTTTTATGAGATTTTCTCAAGATTAATGAGTGAATTTGTTTGACTTTGTTCAAAAAGCTTCAAATCTTAACATTTTGATAAAATTTGCCCCACACGCTTTAAATTCAAAACGGTTGAATAAGTTAGCGAAATAAGCTCTTCAAAAAATTTACTCAACGAACTATAGCCATGTATATTATAAGTAGCTATAACTATTTATATTTATTGATCTTATTTCGCCAATATTTTCAATGCAAATATTCCATTTCCAAAAATGAACTCAATGCTTTTAAACGCAAATAATTTAAATTTTAAATTCATTGCATCTTTAGCACAAATTTAATAATTTTCCAACTTAAAAACTTTTTCACTAATTTGTAAAACCAACTTTTATGTTAAAATACATTTTTTAATCTGAATCTGATTATTGAATAAGTTTAATTTTATAGGCAAAAGATGATTTTTTAAAGTATCGGTTTTAAAAAATGTAGCAAATGTAAAGAGAGTCCGATAAGTGGGATTTTTATAAATAATTGTAGAAGAAGCGCGTAAAAATTAGAACAAGTTTGATTCGTTCGACCTAGTCACTTGTGCGAAAAAGAAGCTCAGGAAAATTAACGAAATCGCTAAACCGTTGCTCAACAAAAAAAGACAACTCTTGAACAGTGAAAAGTAAAGAGTAATCATAAACAAAAACATGAATGAAAATCTGAAAATAAATTTCCAAATGTGAGTTGAAAACAAACAAAAAATATCAACATTATCAGCATTAAAAGTGTACGAATTTCAATGACTTTTTTATAATGGGAAACCAATGAGAAACTATGTGACTGAAAAATGTCCGAGTTTAAAGTTCTAAAGTAACTTCAAGTGCTTACAAAAATAGTAAATGATTGATTTTCAATAAAAGAGAAGAATGTTTTCACCGCTTTTAACTGATGAAACTTTGATTTTCTTTATGTGCTGTACTCATTCTGAAACAAGATGTAGTAATGTAAGCTGAACGAGCATAGATTTGTATTATCTATATAATAATCGTAAATAACATGTAATAAGGCAGTAATGCGCTAAGCTTTAATCACAGCGATAAAGTTAACGGGAGTATCTATATCTGAAGACTAAAATTCTTTTTACAATGATTAGTACAGAGTTGCTACTTGCTGTTTCATTTTATTTAATTCTTAAAATTTGAAAATTTATTCAACAGTATTAGACACATGAATATGGCTGCTTATCCATTGAAAATTCAAGTTTTGAATAGAATCTTATCGTACAAATCTTATTTATGCTACCTCCATGCTATACTCAATGATATACAGTTAAGAAAAGAAAAATCCGGCATACCACGTGGTTTGAATAGGGGGATAACAAAGCGATTCACGAAGTTAATTCCCCTGTTCGCGCAGTCTCTAAAAGGAAGGGTGCCGGATTTTTCTTTTCTTAACTGTATTTCAAAATAATAATAATTATAAAATATTATTATTATGATTGAAGTTAAATCAAGAAAGCAGAAATCAGAAATTTTAAAACAAAAAATAATGATTTTTTGAATTTCTAAATTTAATTTGTCTTATACGTTTTCATAGTGCTTAAGAATTTTGATTTAAAGAATTTTTAAATAATGCAAAAAAGCTCTGTATCAAGTTTCTTAACATACATTTTGAATAAGAAAAATATTCTTTTGATTTTTTCAAATAAACAATGAAATAAAAGATGAAAATCATATTTTGACATTTTATAACATTTCTTTAGATATAACAAACAAAGATTTACTGAAATTGCAATTCATTCTAGATGGAGCAGTGTGAACAAAAAATTCTGGAAGAAATATTACTTGGTTGCGGCAAAATGATAAGGTGTCTTTAAAATAAAAATTTTCTAATTAAATAAATTACAATTACAATTATAATAGACGTGAGATAGAAAGAATGCAGAAAAAGACTATCAATGTGTCAGGCAGTAGCCACAAAAAATCTCAATTTTCCACATTTTGGCATATTTTTAAGGTAGACTTTAATGTAATTAAATTAATTACTTTAGACAATTTTAGAATTATATATTGAAATTTATGAAAAATTCCTAAAACTTTTCTGTTGTATATTTTTAACGAATACCTTAAAATTTCAATATATATGGCATTTCTGCTTGTCCACGTGCGTATTTCGAATAGATTTTTTCGTTATTTAAAAATCGTAAGTGTACAAAACCTAAATAATCAATATAATCACGAATGGTTTAAAACTTAATTTAAAATTAATAATTTTTCTTTATACTTTATTAATGCAGAAAGAAATTAGCTCAAAAATGGCTGTAAATTTCAATCAATAAAAATTGCTACTTAATAAGAAGGAATGTAAATGAAACAATTCAAATAGTTTAACCAACTATTTTTATTTCTATTGATATTATCGAAATTAAATTTCGATTTGTATTTTTTGCAAAAATTAATTTTTAAAAAGAGATGTTTACATTGATTCGTCCATAGGCAAAAATATTTCAATCTTCAAAAGGTGCTTTAAAGGGTCAAGATATAACTTTTCTTTTTTATATAAAATGGCTTAATGAGTCTTAACAAAAAATGAAAAAATAATTGATGTGGCAGTTCACATTTAGAAGAAAATCATAATTGAAATTACAAAAATCAATGGGCAAAATCATTATTAACCTTATTTTAAACCAATAGTTTTGTTTAAAAATATTTTAATTAATTAGGTATTAATTGTTCATTTAAATGATATATTTATGGTTCCTTGATTGCACCGTTAACGAAAAATATCAATGATTAAAAATTTGTGCAAGTCCAGTTTGGACAGGTTTTAATTAGTATCAAATATTAAAACATAAAATAAGATATTAATATTACTACATTATTCATGAAGTGATTATAATTTTGATCGATTGAATTGGATTCATATGTTCATCAGTTCAATATTTATTGAAATTTCTTTTTCATATGTTTGATTTCAAATATTTTCACTTATTTTTGAAAACTTTTCTGCGAAAGTAAATTTTGATTTTTTTTTAATCTGATGAGTTTCTCTCCAAATTGCTTATGCAAATGCACAATGAAGAATTTTAAATCGAAAACATCATCGTTAGATGATCAATAAAGTTTGCTTGTCGCCTTCAAACGAATAACGCTTTGCTCAAGTAATCACTCCTTAAGTAATCTTTATAGTGATAGTGGTAAAAACAAAACAAATTTTCTTTTTCGGTTTTTTCCAATATTTGCAGAAATGCTGAACTCATTGACAATTGCAACGATTTCTTATTTTTATTGGCTTTTAAAAGTATTAAAAATGTTTGCTTTTGTTATATAATCGTTCATTTACTCATTTTTTTAGCTCACTTTCTCTTTTGCTAAATTTATGGCCAAAATCAAAAAACAAGAATTCAAATATTGCTTTGTATGTTGCCGCTTCAATAATATCGCAATATTACTTAAAGCGTTTCACCTAAGAGCTACGAAATAATATTAACAATAACAATAATAACAATAGAAAAGCTTTGCAAAAATATAAATTATATAAACTATAATGTGAAAAACGACATCGTTATTTGCAGCAAACAAAGTGCTTCTGAATATTTCGCAAAATACCTTTAAGTTTAAAAATTTTGTAAATTTAAAGTAGAAACAAGCATAATGAACACTAATAACATCGCTTTTCGCAAAACAATTTTGCTTTCCTTTTCAATTGAATATAAAAATTCATCTAACAAATTCCTTGCTCTTATCGATAGCAAACTTTTTTCTTCTATACTCTGTTCCCTTTTTTAGATCATATTTTTCAAAAGCAACTCGCATACAAATTCAATTTGAAAGAGCAGCTCTTTATTGGCTCATATTGCTAGTAACTTATCACTCGCTGAAAACAAATTTGTTATTAATTTTTGAAGCGATTCAATTCTTACCTACCAACATTTTAAAAATTTAATACCATAATTCATATGAAAATGTGCTATACAAAAGTTTCACGGCTTGCAATCATACCAATTATTAATCATTTCATGCTCATTTCGAAATTTGTGAATATTTTTGTGAATTCCTTTTTTTTCATGTCATATTGTAATAGAAGTGTGAAAAATAGAGTTGGCTTTCTGCTGAGTGAATTTTTTTTGTTGAACTATGTCAGAATGCATTGTTTCGCCGACCTTCAAATTAGCATTTTTTAATTAAAATATGCATAAATAATCTGGAGTTAATTTATTAGACATCTATTGCGAGATGCCTTTATCTAAATAATGAATACACTAACAGAAAACTGTGTTATAAGGAATGCAACATTTGTTTTGCTTGTAATTTTTTTCGTAAAGTCGTTAATTACGCTCTTTTCATGACTGAAATTTATCATTTTTAAGGTTGACATAAAATAAGATTTAAATAATTTTTACATACGATTGTGATATTTGAGGCAAAAAAAAACTTTTTTAATTTTTGAGAATGCAAATTAATTTTTACCATTGTTCATTCTTTTTACTATTTTTGTTTGATTTCCTAAAAAAATTAATTAAATTGATAAATTAGTTAATATCATTATCCGACGATTTTAAATTTCTGCTTACAAGAGAACTATTAGAGTGTTGTGAGATTTTCTTTAAAAAAGTTTGTCATAACACAGATTCAAATGCTGTATTATAGAATCCTTAGTATTCTTATGCACATATCGATGGTGATAAGTTTGATTCTTACGCCAACTTTATATGAATGTGATGGTGAAATGTTTTAATGTTACATGTGACCAGCATCATGAATTTTTATCGGATTTGTTTTTGATGATGCAGATTTTTTCTTATGTTTCTTTATTATATTTTATTACATATTGTTTGTAAAATGCCTTAAATAAAAACAGTAATTATTTATAAACTATTTTATTTCGACCAGCAATCAAAGTGAAGTTCATCAAAAAGCTTTTAAAAAATCAGATTAAATTAAGTTAATTTTTCATCAGTAGCATTGAAACATTTTTACCATAAACTTAAATGTATAATTCTGTATTCGTGTGTGATTTGTAATGGTGATTTGTTTAATTTACACTTTGACAAATTTTATTTACAGTAAGTGTAAATTTACGCAAAAAGTGTAAATTACACTGAGCAAGTGTAATTTTTTGTAAATTACGTAAAATAACGTAACGTAATTTAGTGTAATTACGCTAAATACTAAATTAACTAAATACTAAATTACTTATAACATCCCTAATTATAAAAGTTAGATTAATTTGTTTGAATTGGAAGTTTTATTTTTAATTTTAATTAAAGAGAAAAAATTGTAATAAAATTTATTAAGAATTTGAAATAATTTTTCATAAGAAACATGAGAAGCAAATTATTTAAATAAAGAATGTTTTTGTGCAAAATCATAATTTAGTTTTTTAAATAACTCTTATTGTTTTTTATTTTCCTCTTCATTTTAATGTAATTTAAGTTCTTCTTCTCTAACCGCGCTCTATATGACATTCAAATTTAAAAATTTTTAGTGGACTAATTTCATAAAATTTTCAAAGCAGACTTCTGATTATACCTATGGGTGTTTTATAAATGCATTTAAAATTTTCTTTAAAATGAAAAACACTTTTTGAAAAAGAATTGTGAGAAAAGTAATTTTTTGTAAATAAAAAGAAAGTTTTTGTCAGATCGCATGCTCTTCATCTTTAATGACTGTTCATTGATTAACAATAACATGAATAACCTGAGTTTGTTTCGATTAGTTTAATCAAATTTTTAAACAAACTTTTCGTTACTAGTTAACAATTTCAAAACGATGCGTTCAGTTTTGCAATTGATATCAAGCCATTTTGAGCCAATTGCATTTTTAAATTTCATTTTCAGTAAAAATTTTTTTACACTTTCAATTTGAAAAGCTATGGTAACTTTTTGTCATGTTTCAAAAGTTTAGCTACTTGAATAAAGAAAATTTTGACGGCTTAAAAAGCACAAATATATGAAATTAAGCTTGAATGAACTCCAAATTTGTTAAATGTGCATTTTGGAAGCAAAACGCGCTTTTTACCTCTGTGATGAAAAAATGAGCGCGGATCGGGAGATCTCCATCACTTTGACAAAAAATGTTCGATTAGTGAAAATTTAGTGTCAATATATTTACTAGGAAACCATTCGAATGGCTCCAGAGCTTTTCTTTCAAAAGTTTGAGCTAAAAAAGATGCAGACGTGACATTAAAGCAACCATAGTGCTTTTGTGCCTATAATGCTCGTGCGAGGTTTAATTCACGTGCGAACTTTGTAATTAAGTCTTTAACGAAAAATTTTGTTTTTAATGTTACTGGCGAACAAGTTCTCCAATTTTAATCAGAAATTGTCATTTTGAAAGATTTTTTATAAACTTCATGTTGATGGCTTGTTGAAATATCTAGTTGACAAATGAAAATGTTATTTTTTTTTCTTATTTACACAAAATATTAGAAAATTAGATAGAAACAACATTTTAAAAAATTGCATCATAAAAAAGAAAGTTTGATCAAAATTCATGAAATCGATCAACTGTTGTATCAAAAACAAAATTTCCTTTCTTTGTTAGACTTAATTATAAAGTTCGCACGTGGATATAACTTCTCACGAGCGATATGTGCAGGGTTTTATTAACTACGCATTTAAATTTTTATGGCTCATTTTTATTATAAAAGCTCTGGAAACATTCGAATGCTTTCCTTGTTAGTTTTGGAGAGTCGACAAGATTAAGTCATTGAGAAAAACATATCGCTAATTATTATTATTTAATCTAATTATCTAATTATTATGACAATATTCAAAATGAAATGGACTGAACATACCTAAGTAACTAAGTTCAAAGAAATAAGTTCAAAGAAACAAGTTTAAATTTCAAATAATGAAATTGTTACCGGAAATTGAAAAGATACATCTTGACATACAATTTACTTTTGATTTTTCTCTTTGGGTCACATTCTTGTCACAATCTTTGTGAGTTATAAGAACTTAAACTTTTTGTAAATTATATTTTAGCGTTTCACCTTTTTATCGAAAATTAAAGTAAACAAAATTCGAAATTCAGTTTTCAGAGATTAATTTCTATAGTTTACAACTGAAAATACTTCGCATTCTTTTACAGTTTATTATTTCAATGCTTGGTTTGAAAAAATGAAAATTTATTTAAAAAGTAAATTGCAAATGAAAAAAATTATTTCCGAAACGCATAATGTAATCAAAATAAGAAGTTTCTTTGCACAGAATTGCACTCTTGTGGACTCAAAACGTTTCATTTACGTAAAGCATGTTTCACTTCTAAGTGAAATATTTTTCTGTCTGCAATAGTACTTATACACCCAAAAAATCCAATCTATTCCTTAACTAGATATATTTTAGTGTAAGACAGAGCGTAAATATTAAAAAGTGCAGATACAATCAGAGACGTGAAAATCTTCACACTGTTACATGTTTGCAGCAATGCGAAGATTTTTGTATTCCTCGGTGCAATTGAAAAGATTTATTAAGAAATGGCATATCTAACAACATGTACTTACATTGTTGGATAAGCTCTTTTAGAATAATTTATTCAATTTTAGTTGAGTTTTAAGCAGAAAAAGTCGAAAAAGTAAACAGTAGAAAATGTTTCTTATGAAAAATTTTGGAGTTGTATTATTTTTATTTTATTTTGTTTTTAATTCTAAGTCCAAATCTGCACTATCAATAGTCATGAAGAGCTTCTTAAAATTAGCTTCATATCATAGGATATGTCCTCTGCACACAATGTTAATCTTAACAAACCTCATAGCTTGCTCTAAAGGCTGTGTTCACAAATTCAAAACGATTCGTAAATGTGTTTCAAACAAAAATTTAAATGAAACGGGCAGTTATGCCTTATAATTTGAATGTTAAACTATCTTATATATCAAAATGAATAATATCTATGATCTGCTTTCAAGTGTTTTGCTTTTTAATTGTTTAAGTAACAACTGATTTTTTCATAATGAAGAAGAAAATGTAATATTTATGCATGCCTTGAGCAATCTGCATTGTTTTTACTGCAAAAGTCTCGCATTAACATTAAACATTTATTCAAATTATCAGGCTTAACTGCCCGTACCATTTTAAAACGGAGCCAATTTAAGAAAACAGTGTATGCGAATTTTACTTAATCTTGGTGCTAATATTGGACTTGACCATCGCATTTTACTATTGATAAAAGTTTGATTGTCGATTCCATAACATAACATAACTTAACATATTTTATTCATTTAAAGCATTTCTGCCCATATTTCAAATACAAAAATTTAGATTAACAATCAATGATGTCAAATATTGGACATTACCGCCTTGAATTGTTTTTTCCTGCATTCAGTCTTGGCGTAAAGTCTACGCCTTGCACTATTGTTTCAAAATAAAATATTTCGATAATCGAAAGTGATCTTCACTGTAATACCTCACAAACAAAAACAGCGTCTCACAAAATTTGATTCAAAAAAATGCATTTTTAATTATAAGAACAAATTTATTAATGATAACTAGGGCTGGTCAAATAGGTGATCACCTATTTTTAAGTTAACATTGTAATCGTGTTCTACATTGAATAAGGAG
>NCKU01002669.1:0-18095 GCA_003675995.1 Dinothrombium tinctorium | reverse complement strand
TATTTCAATGCGAATGGAAAAGATTTGTGCAAAGTGAAGTGCATTTCAAGTAAACTCTTTACACATTTTTAACCAAATCTTGTTAGTTACACCTATATTGACTCACTATTTACTGGTTTTCACACACTAATTTCAATGATTGAAAAGAAGATTATGAATAATCTTAAATGCTAAAAACTCGCGAACTCAAGTCTTGAGAAGAAAAACTCTGATTTAAATGTAAAATGGTGCTTGTCATTTATGATAGAATTCGATGCTTTTGCATAGATTAAAGTGAACCTCTGATTGAAATGCGATGATCAGGATTGTGATAAACCCACGCTTGACTCTTTTTCGAGAAAATTTTTAATTCAAGCAATTATTTAGAGTGAGGGTGTCTAGATAATTTAAAATTTGATTCTCTCTTGTCAAATGATTTGCTTTAACTTTTTTCTACATGATAAATCGTAAAAGTAAGAAAAGCAGTTTTCATTTAAGTTATTGCTACAACAAATTTTAATGATGAGTAACTTATCCTAATTATAGAGATGATGAACGTCGGTCAATTAAAAGTGGACAAGATAACGCCAGTCGTTTCAATATTTACGAGGGCCAGCACTTGTTTCAAGAGTACACGTATAAGAAGATAACACCGTGCGATGTTTGTCGTGAAATTCTGAGAGGTAACTAATGAGATGGTACATTTGTTTTCATTTCAACGACTATTTTGTGTAAATTTATTTTCAGGACACTCGAGACAAGGGCTCAAATGTAAAATGTGTAAAATAAACGTGCATTTCGGCGAATGCCAAGAACGAGCAGGAAAATGTCAAGTAATTGTGTCATACATAGCCATCAATATTTTAAAATTTACTCTTTACTCGGTAAGCAGCCAAAGTCGCGATTATTGCGACGGCAGAGATCTACGTCTGAAATTGAAGCGAAGATTCCAATGCCTGAAATGGAAGACGAAAGTAAGTCTCGCAGTTTTTCTTTTTCGCACAAACAAAATTAAAAATTTAACACTCTCATAATTCAAATGTAAAAATGTAAGAAGCGATGAGTTGCAAGTTGTGCCTTGCTTTGACTTGTGCAGAAAATCAACAGACCATTGATCCTGTCTACCAATTGCTACGAGCCGCAGTTGAAGTAAGACGAAATCCAAATGCGTTAAATGATGGAAATCAAGCGATGACTGCTGGAGAGCGATGGTCACAAGTAATGGGCCTTATGCCACGTCCGTCAAGATCTCGATCAAACGCATCCTCTTCTGGTTCATCTTCATCCTCACATTTGCTTGCTGTTAACATAAATCCTATGCATGCTTCTTGTTCAGGTATCGTGTAAAGCTTAATCATTTCTGTGTCTTTGTGCTTTTACAAGAGTTATTGTTGTTTGTTCCGTCCACTTAATTATCCAGTATATCCGCACTCATAAATGTACCGAGAGCTAAATGCTAGCCTCAACTAAATGTGTACTTCTTCTTTCTAATGTTCTCATTTCTTTAATAAATCTGATTTAATTGTCTCTGTCTAACCCTACATCTAATTAATTACATGATTCAGCAATGAGTGTTGTTATAAGTGGCAAATCGCTAGAAATTTCTATTGTTTCATTTCCTCAAAGAGTTGACCTCTCAAACGGTTCTAACGCAGCATTTTAAATTCGTTTATAATTTATATTAAGCTTGTCTTTTCCGAGTGATTCTTTTTACTTTAGTGTCTATGTATTCACTTGTTTGTCAAAAATAAGCGCTTTATTAATTTAATTAAGTAATTATAATAACATATGAGATCTAACGTCAATATGCGATTATTGAATTTGAGCAAAGTTGATATTCATTACTTCTCTTGAGACAAGAACGAAAAGCTGCTTATTTTGTTTTGAATGTAAAGAATCAGACATCGTCGACATTTAGTTCCATATTCTGCCTTTGCTGTTAAATTATTTAACATTTGACTTTATGAACTAACGAAAAAGCATATCTCATTGCAAAATGAAATATTCATGAATAGAACACTCAAAATGTGCATCAAAAATAGCGATAAAATAGTTTTCAAAATTCGTTAATTTTCTTGCAACAAATTTGTAGCGCACCTAGAAACTTGAGTTATTTTGCTTCTCTATGTTTAGAACACATTATAATGTGGCCAAAAGGCAAGAATATTTTAAACTGAAAATTGAGATCATTTGAATTAGCATATCAAACAAGTTATTAAGGCTCGAACACTTTCATCTTTATTATTATACATTGAGCTTACAAACATAAAGTCTGTGTAAATATTTGCTGTTTTCACTCTCTCTTTTTCTATTCAGGCGGTTTGTTAAAAGCTGAATGAAATTTTTTGAATACCACGATCAAACAAGTAAATCGATGAAATCTTTTCGACAAACATCATTATTTGACATTCATATTTCTTGTTGCGCTGAGCTAAAGTTTGGAATATTTTGAGTCAAATTAGCTTATTTAATAAGCTTTTTTTTTAGTTTAAGGGATTTAAAAAGCAGAGTTTATCGAATGTTGCTAAAACCAATATTTGGTTAATTATTATAAATTTTTAAAACACTACTTAAGCATTTCTCGTTTACAGAATTTTGAAGAGTAAATTAAAAATTTCGAAGCTTCGAATATATTTAGACTCTCGTTTCACGTTTCGAAACATCGTTTCGAATTTTAAAAGAACCTTTTTACTTTTTTATTTTCTTTTAAAGCCGAAATCTGATTTATTCTAAATGCGATTGAATTAAATTTGATTGCTTCAATTTAAAATCAGTCGAGTAAGAATAAGACGCATTTGATTTAGGATAAAGTTTTGAGTGAATTTTTCAATTTTCAGAGAGTAAATTTTTAAATGTTACAGCATACTGAAGTTAAGAGCGATGACATAAACAACAATTATCGTTGCTCTCAAAGACAATTCAATTGAAGCTAGTTCGTGCGTTTGCGATTTAACATTAAAACTTCTACATCATTCCCTCGAGATTTGCCCAAAAACGCTAAGTTTAACTCTCTTTTCTTTTATGTCAAGTGCTTTTTTATTACTACTTGGTTTTTATACGGACAATACAGACAATTGAATTGCATATTAAAATGATCTTTACAATTCACAACATAAATACGGTTTAAAGAGCAAGCAAAAGTAATTAGCCATAACTTTTGGCGAGTAATTCGTTCGTTAAATTTTAGTTGTTCATTCGTAATGTTTTACTCTTAAATGGTTTTGAGAACAAACACTCAAGTATGAAATCTAAGAGCTTTAAATTTCCATCTTGAATGTTTACTTTGGAGTCATAAGGATTTGTTAAATTCAATTAACAAGATGGCGATTATAGAAAACATTTGTTTTTACCTGAAAACACTAGTTTATTTGCTCACTCCATTATTGCTGGTAATTATTACTTTTCATTTCGAGTAAGTTTCTTGAATAAATAATAAAACATTGAAATGTTCTTTTCTTCATTGCACTTTCCCAAAAATGATTGCGAGCAACACGAATGCAGCATTACTTTATTTGCTTTGCTATACAAATAAAGCACACTGAATCCATTTTTCACGGACGTGTTGTCGCGTAATATTAGAACAGTTGATCAACAATATTTATTCCATGTTTCATGTGAATTGTCTTTGTCTTTGTTTTCGTTCTCTTTTGATATGATTACCGTTGTCTTACAAAGTCAAAAGTTGAATTTTGTGCTCAGCTTCACATAATCGTTTTAAGAGGCAAATTGCGAATGAGAATAACGAAATACACTTACCACGTCAAATTCAGTGTTTATGAATAGCATAGAAGTTTTGTAATGAGAGGTGAAACAAGCCAAAACATAATCTAATAACAAATGAATGCAAGAAATTAATGCAAATAACGAAAACCTTACCCTTTCAGCCCCTCACAGCCCTCAACGAAAGAAACTTTCTTTGAGGATGAAAAGCTTCTCTTTGGATGAGTCTTCACAGCACGCGGTGCAGAGGGGAAGGCACCAGCCAACTCAATTCGCTCATAACCAATGTACGATTTACTTACGAAGTTAACCAAGAATCTAGTATACTTATGTGATGAAACGAAAGCGTTGTTTTGATCGTTGGTTTTATTTTATTTTGTAAAAACAGCACCCCAAAGTCCGAGGAAAGTTTTATTTGGGAAGACACGAATGAGTTCAGTCGATTTGCCAAACAATAACGAAAAATCAAGTGCCTCTCCATCGCCTTGCCCTTCTCCGGTATTCAATCTCGCCTTATTTGACGCATCGCTATTTTGACAGTATAACGATGTGTCTGCCATGAAATACGAGGAAAAATGTTCAGCCTTTTAAAGTTGCTATTTTTCATGTTTCGCACAGAAACCACAACGCCTTTTACCGACGAATATTTATGTCGTTCTCTATAATTTTCGAAGTCGACACGAAGACGAACTCGATTTGAAGTATAAATAATTGAGTGCAATTTATATTTTTATCATTTCAACCGCAATTTGTTTGTAGAGCGGGTTCTATGGTGACCGTAACAGATACAACATTTGGAGAATGGTACATAGCGAAATGCCACGGTAGAACGGGTTACATTCCCTCAAAGTATGTCGCCAAATTGTTCCCTGGCGAAAAGCCTCTGCAAATGACACATACAATTCAAGTTAGCGACGGTGAAAATGGAATGGTTAAACTGCTTAGGGATCAGGTACGCTTTTGCTTCATTTATTTTTAAATTGTAACCAATGCATTGAAGCTGAGAAATGTGTACCGAGAATTGTTTGTATCGAGTCACAATCGAACTAGGAGAGGAATTTTGTTCGCTATTTTTTATGATAAAGATTCCAAAAAATTAGTTTTTCAAAAGCAAAAACGTTTGAGAAAGAATGTCAAATGAAGCAGAATCGCATCTCTCAATTGCGAATGAAATGAAGCTTTTTCAATTGCATTTGCATCGCTAAACATCATCAGTGTTTTTGAAGTTTGAAAACGAGTTCGTTTTGCTAAAATGTGTGTTTCACTTCTAAGATTCTGTGTAAACATATCAATCGCTTTTCGTTCATAGAGCATTGAGAACTGCGAAGGTTTTGTGTTCATTGAAAGTGACATCGATAAGACTACAACTGTCACATTTTCATTCACATCTCGTTTGCGACCGCTTTTTTAATTTCGCGTAAAATACAAAGTGTTAATTCAGCATTAAAACTTATCTCTATACGATGCTTTCTCCGCTGCTGATTGTATACGGACGCGAAGCGATATTCTAATGTAAAATAAAAATAGAAGCGAATGCTTTTCGATGCCTTTCTTCAGTGACACTTTAAAGCAGGCTGAATTCGACTTGTCTTCCTAAAAGCGAATTCTTACTCATCCTCGCTGTATTATTTTTTAATGAAACCTCTATTCATTGTCAAATAAAGGATGTACGAATAAAATTTGCCTAACACCTTGATGTTTTATGGTAGTTGCTGGGCGAAGTAAATAAAGTGTTGTCGGTTGTGCGTGACGAGCACTTCAAGACAATTAGCATTTTACTTAGATCTTGAAAATTGATTCAATATTGAATGAAGGAATTCCATAAATTTAATGCTGTAAAATTTGTTGCTAATATATACATACATACATACATTTAGATAGCCATATGAAGAGCAAGCAAAGTAAATATTACGTTTTAAAGTTTTTATACGTAAATATTTTTTCACTTTAAAGTTTCCATATAAAATAATTTTTAGCAAAATATGTTTACATTGATTTTCCGAAAGAAATGATAATCTATCAAACAAAATGTTTCTCGTGTTTCTATGAAATCTCACGTTTATGCGCTTTCGGTAAGTTTGTTTTGGATTAATCTACATTCTGTTCACTTAAAAAGAAAGGATTTCACTATGCCTTTACATTGTTTTCTCTTAATTTTTAAACCAACAGATTGTACACACTTATTTTATCTGTTTAGCATCGTATTTATATGTTGTTAGTATTATTATATGTGCAGCACGAAACTTTTTTACTAAAAATATAGAGAGAAGCTAATAATTAATTCAATTTTTGAATGAAGATTGAATAAAAATTATTTGCATGCCCATTTCGAAAATATTGACGGACATGATTATTTAAATATAATTTTTTAAATAAAATAATCCTTTTCAATGATTCGTTCGCAAATAAAAATTTTTCGATTGCACAATAAACTCTTAATGTGTGTAAAGTTTCATTTTGATCTGTTATAATTTTTAATCTATTTTTTGGAAAATATGAAAATTCTTATTCTAATATAGGATGAGGCTGGCGAAAATGCCTTCATCTTTGAAAAATTCTATTTTATCCTACTGATCATCAGTTCGAACTCCCCTATTTTCTCTGTATTTAAAGCTTATTTATTGAAAAATTCAATACACACTTTTGGAGGAAAATTTAACATTTTTCTTCTATATTTTTAGTCAATTCTATTATTTTTTTTTTTCAATTTTAAACGTCGCTACAGTGAAAAGTTTCGTGAAAATTTGCATAAAGAAAAATGGGAGATAAAACAGCAGTAGTTTGTTCAACAACATGAAAGAGTTTAATGATAATATATTTTCAACTGTAGTAACCGAAGACGAACATTACATCTCATATCAAAGAACCATTTCCACTTAAATCTCTACCTCAAATACGTGATTTTAGCGAGATTATTGGAACAAATTAAACCTCAAATAAAATTTACGCACTTATATATAGTATTTGAATAATTTTTTATAATTAACCAAAAAACAAAGTTTTAATTAAAAAGCATTTTTAGAGACTTGCTTTTTTAGCTTGCAAAAAAGAAATGTTCTTGAGCGTGATGAATTCAACGAATAATTATTAAAATTTTTTCTTTTTTGAAACTCTACAAGGATTTTCACTTTTATTTCGGAGAATGCTTTTTGCTTGTTAAATAAATACTTTTGATAATTGTGTCCATACGGAGTAGTAGATGAAACGGTCACAAAAATTTGTAACTGGACAGTAACCGTCGAAGTTGAAACAATAAACGTCTAAAAACTATAACCTTCCCCATAACTGTAATTGACTAAAAATTGATTGAAACGTAATACAGCACCAGAAACATGAAAATTAAATAAGACATTATGAGAAATAAATCTCTATTACAGAAAAAGCTGCAAATTACAAAATTTTTAATGACTTTTATCATTGGAAAAACACGATAGAATTTGGTGAAGAACAAATGAAACTGGTCACATTTTTAAAGCAACTATCTTTTTGCTGTAACCGCCTTGCAACCGTAACCGTTTTGCAACTGTGACCGGCGGTCATTAATTTTGGAACCAAAAATGGTTTTCAAAGCGGAACCGTATGTTCCGGTGTCACGGTTTCAGGCTAAAAACGGTTACAGTTCCCTTTCTTAGTACGAAGATATCAAAAAATACAAAAATTTGCTTTTAATCTAAATATGTCAACGTATCATTGAATTAAATTGCTTTCATGGAACAGTTGGATCGAAATTGAGAATCAAATTGTTTGATGCGATTCCTTCTTCCTACAGTTTAAAACCCTCATATCACTTGATTTGGATCTATCACCTTGATAAATCTCACTAGAACTAAGTCTCAGTAGAACTCATTTAATTTACTTAATTCAAGCTCAATATATATTTTTTTAAATCAGTATCAAATACAAGGAATCTATCTTTTGCCCCGGCTCCTGATTTCAATGAAACTTGGTATGCAGATAGAACTTCATTAGTGTATTAAGAATTGCCCCATCATAGGTGCGAATTTTGTGCGTGAAGCAAGTTAATCGCGTGCAAACTTTAAGTCTCTGGCGAAATTTTTTTTTCGATTGCGGACCTAAATCTCAACCGATTCTCACCCGATTAGTTTTAAATTAAAGTACTATTCAACTTCTATCTTCTGAAATACGTCTCATTATTCTGTATCAAAGCACTGAAAATTTGCTTTTGAGATGTTTTAACACTAATAATTATAGAGATAAAATAATTATATATAGCACATAATGACTTAAAACGTTTAAAACAAACGGGGTGAGAATCGGCTGAGATTTAGGCCCTCAATCGAAAAAATAAAAAATTTCGCCATAGACTTAATGTTAAAGTTTTCACGCAAATAACTTGCTTCACGCGCAAAATGACGGATGTCATTCTTAATACACTAATGGAGTTCTATCCGCATATTAAGTTTCATTGAAATCGGGAACGTGCACAAGAGATAGATTCCTTATTAGTCTCGAAATATTCAGTATTTAGTGTTTGACTTCGAGTGAAAAAATCTCAACTAATAGTCACGATGCCATTCATTCATTTCACCTATTCGATTCCTGAGTCTCACTTTACCCACGAAAAATAAACTAATCGTGACTATCTCACGATTGTTTTCTTTGCATATTGACTTTCAAATGAGAAAAGTTATTTTAGTTTTGTTGAACTATGCACGTTCATGAATCAATGCGCATATTGAGTGCATCAAAGAAAGAGAATATTTTCAATGCTATGAGTTAAAATTTGATTTTTACGACTGTTCTTTGTTTCACACGTATTGAATTAAAATGAGTAAATAAAACCAAATGGTAATTGAATAGATGAACAAGGTTAATATATTTCAATTAATTCTCTAAAACACGTCAATTCAAAGTCAATTCGAATTTTCTACATATTTATCGCTTTAAATTCGGAACTCGTCAAAGCATAAAGCGATATTTTCATTTTAAATTTCTTTGTTACGTCTAAAATTGAATCTAAATCGTGCTCATTTTTGCAAGCCTTTACCAACTTTATAAACAAAAACATTCAGTTCAGCCCAGGTTTGGACACAATCTTGCTTAACTTTTATTCTCAATAAACTCAATAGGAAAAGGAAAGAATTGTATTATAGCTTCATATTGTGACTCAAATACTTCTTTCCGAAAGACTGAAAAAATTTATTTTTATAATCTCGACGTGACAGAATAGTGATAAGATCATTCTCTCACCTATCTAATATTAGCTTTCAGACTCAATAAAGTTTGTTTTCACAGTAACAAGCTAATATGTATTAAGGCAATATTAAACGACGAAAAGATTTGGAACGTACTTAATCAAATTTTTACATGCTTCAATTCTAAGAGTCGAGAAGTTTCATATCAGAAAGTATTTTAGTATTCTAAATTTAATGAGAAAAAGTAACTTCTGGCTTCGGATTAAAACATCATATAGTTCGATAGCGATTACATAGCTTTCCAATTTCGCCTACAGCTCTTTGCACACAAGTCGAATTTAAAAAAAATTAATCATTTTGTGTCATCAGACTTATAAATCAAAAAAAGCGACAGTTTTGTTATTTTTGCGAGTCTTTTTCTGCGAAATGAAAGCGGTTTCTTGAGCTTATTTTTTGTGACAAGACTCTACCCGCTGAGACTGTCAATTTTTTGCATCCAAAGACTGAATCATCAACTGTATAGTTAATCAAGCGGACAAGACGCAAAAGCATTCAGATAAAATAAGACCCTGTTAGAGAGTTTTATCGACTATATATCTAATATATTTCTTTTAGACTATCCAAAAGTTATAAGTCGAGACAGGAATTTTATGTGATCACTGATCGCATATATTTAATGAGACCATAAAATCACTTATAAGGTTATAAATTGCCAAAATATAGAAAATTTTATAAAATCAGCATATCAAGAGGCAGAAGCAAAGCACATAAAACATGTCCAAACTGAACTTGCACAAAGTATTATTGCGGTCTCGAGCGTGCAGTGGTGATCATTTCAAGATGAGCTCTATCGCAAATTTAGCCTCCAGTTTCACTCTCTCATAATTCATGTTTTCGTCAAAAAATATTTTTTGACACAAAAATTACCGATAAAAATGTGAGATACTCTCAAAAAATTTTGTCCATCCTATAGGAAAACAATAAATTTTTAATTTCAAAAAATTTAAAATTTTGCTTGTATCCTCGATGACTGATCTTATTTCAAAGAGGGTTTGAATGTTTATAAATTCAAGGTAAAAGATTTGAAATGATTTTTAAATCTATTTGAAAATAAGCAAAAAAGTTTGAAAAAGAATTGCCAAAATTTTTTAAATAAGGGTAAATAAAATATTAGGTTATTCAGAAATTGCCCTCACTTTGTAAAACTTGAAAAAGTATATTTAAAAAAGACAAATTTATAGTTCTTTTTAAACTATAAAAATTTTTATCACAACTCTTTAACTTAAAATTTTTAAGTTAATTTTTGTGCAAGTTCAGTTTGGACAGGTACTATTTTCATAAAATTTTGTGATTAAAGATGCAAAACCAGAAAGTTCATTTATAAGAAAACAAGTCAAAATTATAAAGATAACTTAACTGACCCATCTTTTTTCTATCTATTCAAATATTAAAATTTAATAAAAAAGGAGATATGTCTCTAATAATTGCAAAAATACTTTATTTAGTGAAAGTTTTAGAAATAATGCTTTTTATTACAATAATTTGGATAAGATTCGAAATTTTCTCAATGATAAAAACTTTGAAGACAAAACAGCCAATGTCAGAATTTAACCAATAACGAAGATTTTGCATCTGAATTACTTTCTATGCATGAATATGACAATTTACCTAATTTTATAAAGATTTTAGAACAAAAAGCACTTTCTCTTCAATATTAAGTTGATATTATTCAGAAAGTCACAAACGAATTATCAGAAGTCTCTAAAAAAAGTTTGTCCGGTCATTAGAAAAGAATCCTGATTACAAATTTTTTTCTTCATCTCAACATTTTGATATGAGGAAAATTTTGAAATAAGAACATTTCACCACAATTGTAGTTGAAAGATCATTTTCAACTTGTAAATATATTTTTAACGATCATCGCCATGATATGACAGAAGAAATTATTGAAAAGCTTTTATTTGTTAATTTTACCTCACTTTTGCTGTCAAAAAATAATGAAATTATTCAGTTTTATTAAAAAACTTGATTTTTTGAGCACATAAGTTCCTGTTTCTAGTTATAAGTAAAATTATAAATACTCAACGAGAGAAATCTTACTTCTTATTAGTCTTAACAAGGAAGGATAAAAAATCAAATATTAGCGTTTAATCATTTTCTGTATTTTAGCGATCGATAAATCGTGCTAAATCGTGATCGTAATCTGAGTTTCGATTGATTAATCTTTCAACATTCGTTGACCTTTATCATTTTTTGAATAATCAATTACCTTTAGCTTTTGTCTGAAGACATATTAGCTTTTGGAAAACTTAATTTTATATAATTCCTTTGTCTAATTGATTTTCGATAAATTGTTTCATGGAGCCTTACATTACTTTAAGCATTCCATTTATCTATACTTAATGAACATTTTTAGTGAGAACCATAAATCAGGTTATTTGGTCAGCAGAATGCAGTTCTGTTTTGTTCTATTTGATCAATCGTCGCTAAAAGCCTATTTCCTATCGTTAAAAGCAATTTGTGCCATTTTTTATTTACGAAAAGTATGCGTTTCTACACTATTATTCATTTTATCGTCATGGATTTTGATAAGACCGTCTGAAATCTAAGCTTTTTGTTTCTTTCTCAAGTGAGAAGTGAAATTACTTTTATAGGAGTAAAATAAATAATTACTTTCTCTTTTCCTAGCATTTTTTATAAAATCAATTTACTTTTCAAATGATCCACTTTTATGCTGCCTTAATTTAAATCAAGCACAGATATTTTTCAGCAAAGCAAACATTATTTTGCTCTACAAGCAAAAGTTACATTGTCTGATTTAGACTTAAACCGACCTTATATGAGTCGGGGATTAACTAACAAGTTGAATCAACTTATAGAGGGAAACTATATTATTAGTTGTATGATTTCTATTATTTATTAAAATAATAAAAAATTTGTTTAATTTTCATCCCTCAATAAGTTGACTCAACTTGTCATTTAATCTCTTACCAACCCATATAAGGTCGGTTTAAGTCAAAATCACATAACAACAATTTAAAAACTTTGTTGCAATTAATTACTTAAAACAACTCAATTGATTATTTTACGAAAATAGATGTAAAAATAATATCACTTATTTTAAGGTTATTTTGATACATTGTTAATTCTCTACCTATTTGTGGCTAACCATTTGTAATTCTTAAAGAGAATCAAAACAACGTATACATAAATTTGTTTACTTCTTAAATAAACACATTCAATTATTTTTTAAAAAACTCACTAATAAAAATACAACGGAGTTTGCATACATAACTTTTAATGTTCAATATTATTGAATCATTTTTGTTTCTAAAAATTAAAGTTAGGCACTTTCATGAGATCTGAAGAAGGAGACAGTGGTCGCCGAAAAGTAACCTTTGCTTGTAAAGCAAAATAATGTTTGCCTTCATGAAAAAATACCTTTACTCAATTTGCTTTTTCATATACATGGAATTCTAATATTATATCAAATAAAATAGTACTGAAATCTTTCAAGTCAAAAAAAAAAAAAATTAAAGAAAAACCTTGGTATCAAATTAAAAAATTTAGATGCAGGTGTATAGAGAGTTTTTAAGTTCCATTTGTTTCAGAGTGAAAGGAGATTCTGGAGAATGTTTAAACTATTCAGTTAAAACAAATTTCGTGCAGATACATAAATATTATTTGTAGATTTAACGCATCGTGAAAAAATAAATTAACCTTAAGATGAATGCAAAGGAGTGATGTGATTAAACAGCAAGCATTAAACCGCTTGTAAAGAGAAAAGTGAAGAAATTATTTTAAGAAGGTGTAATTTATTTAACTAATAATCAAAGAGACGTCTAATTTCTATTGCGAATTTTTAATAAGAAGAAAAAGAATTAAAAAGTATTAGATTAAAATTTGGTAGTTCTAATAAAAAAAAAATTAAGTTTTGTTCACAATTAAAAATGTGAATAGTTGACATTTTTAGAATTGAAACCATTAATGTGATAAAAAGACCATAACTCGGTAAAATAACTTCTTATGAGAAAGTATGCAATTGATGAATATGTTTGTGGTGTGCGCTGTGTTCTACAAAATTCATTTCTCTTGTTGCAATCTTGTTAGTTATCATGCGAAGCGAAGAAAAGTGATTAAATACTTATAATCATGTAAATTTAAGTCTAATAAAACTTGTCCAAACAGAAGTCGCACAAAGCTTTTATTTATAATTAGCATATGGCATGCGAAAACCACTTCGGAAAATTGGTACTAAATTTAAGTGGATCTAGCCTGTTCTATATTCCAATAAAAATCCATGTTAATTTATTATAAATTATTAAAATAAAAAGTTAGAATAATTAGTGTTGCTTTGAATTTGAGAAAATTTTTTAAAAATTTGTATAAATTTTTGACTTAATGATTTTAAAATTAGTTACTTCCTTATTTATTGATATCGAACCATTAAAACGTGTTAAAAACGCGTCTAAAAGTTCTTTATATAATTTATGATAAAATGAACATAATGAAATTTCAAAAACTTTTAAAAATTTTCTAGTTACATGATTGTTAATATTTTTTTATAAATTTCTCATTTCTCACTCTTTGCGTGCTTTCAACGACAAAAGTATTCGGAATTTAAAAAATTCACATAGCTATGATATTAATTATTTGCCAATTAAAAGAAATAATATTTAAAAAAGGAAATTAAATATCAAATAATTGACTTCTTTTCTGGATAGCGAAGAGTAAAAAGTTATTTTAAGGTAAACATACTAAACAGTAGAGTCAATGATAGAATGTTTTGCATTATTATGATCCCAGTAATGGAATTTGCAATGGGGGATGATTTCAAAACTAACAAGGGAGGGTATTTACGTGTTCAATCGATATCAAAATAAACATAATATGAAATTAAAATAGTTATCGAGTTATATTTAAGTGCAAAGTTATAGCGGCCACCTTTTCGATTTGCGCGTGATACAGGGTGTCAAAGTTACGAATTCATAGAAGTAAAAAATTCACTTTTACTATTTGCTAAATAAATTTTTAAACATTTTTTTGTTAAAATATTTAAAAAAGACTTTAAAGTATCTAATTCGATTAGAACGAAGCGACGAGTGTTAAGTTGTGAATATAAGTGTTACCAACTTTTTAATTTCGCTACTTTGTTCTGTTTGCTACTTTTTTAATCGTCCGATCGGTCACAGAAAGCAGTTTCTTTGTTAGTGTAGTTTTTTAGTGGAAACATTTAGAAAAATCAAAAAAGTAGCAAACAGAACCAAGTAGCGAAATTAGGTGAAATCAAAAGAGTTGGTAACACTTATATTCACAACTTTACTCGTCGCTTCGCTCTAATCGAATTCGATACTTTAAAGTCTTTTTTAAATATTTTAACATAAAAGTTTTTAAAAATTTATTTAACAAATAGTAAAAATGAATTTTTTATTTCTCTGACTTCGTAACTTTGACACCCTCTATCACGCACAAATCGAAGAAGTGGCCGCTATAACTTTGCATTTAAACATAACTCGATAACTACTTTAATTTCATATTCATGTTTATTTTGATATCGATTGAACAGGTAAATAATCAAACATTCGATAATTCAAAATTTTATTTGTCTAGTAAAATTCGTGTCCAATAAATTCTTTTTGTCTATTTCATTGCAACAAAGCGTATATTGAGGGATGTGAAAATATTTTATGGGGTATGATCGTCGGGTTAATTTTTTACACCTTTCTCCACTAAACTCATACGAGCTATAAACCTACTTAGTTCACAGTTTCAGACAAGACATTGACAATAGAATTCTTAGTTTAAAATATTTATTATAAATTTGTGTACTTATATAATAATCCAGAAAAGAGCGCATTTGAAAAAAGGCGCTTTCGGAATTCAGCGTAAACACCTATGAAATTTTTAAATTTGATAAATGAGGAGAGGCTCTTTAATCAAGAATGTAGATTTAATGTTAATTTTTGTGAAACTATCTCCAAAGTACGTCGAACAAATCCTCTATGAAAAATTGAACTTTTTTAATGGAAACATTTTACATCAGTGATTTACAAGATGAAAAGTATGAAAGTTAACATAAATGGGAAAATTGATATTTCTGAAACAAAATCTATTTTTGGGATTTTTTAAGGTAACAAATCAAGCAATTTTTATGATTTTGTTTTATCAATGGAGTTAAAAGCGTTCTTTGTTTATTGGAGCACTTTAAAAATTGGGATATTCCCAAAAATCACATCCTACTTATGGGTAAAGAAATTACAATAAAATTGAACTTTAAAAAATTCAAAATACTTGAATAAAGTCATTGATATAAAACGAATGTAAAATGTTATAAATTTTCTAAGTTTAAATGAAGTGTCAACACATCTTTTTATAATAAAAAGCATAATGTAACTACAAATCAATGTTTTTCGACCATAGCTGTTCTAGATGTATAGATGCATAAAGTTCTAGCTGTTCAACAATTTCTCTACTAGAATAGTGCTGCTCTGTTCTTTTCCATTTGATAACAAGGAGCTTAGTTTTACTGTTTTTAGCTGATTAAGCGTGAAATTGCTTTTTGAAGAGTTGAAACTTTTTATCTTTCACAGATTTGTACACACAGTTTTTACATGCGTTTATAATTATTTTGAGTAAAAAAGTTTTGAAACTAAAGTTTTCAAACTTTTAAGATGTTTTTCAGAAAATCCTTTTGTGTTCAATAAGCTTTCAATGCGGTCGTGACGTATCGCAAAATTTATGGTAGAAAAGCAATTCTTTTCGCTCAGTCGTTCCTTTAAAGCACTTGTGCTTTACAATGTTTTTCTTCTCAACATCAAATGGAAACAAATCCCGAACAAACACATAATCTCAGGAAAAGTAACAATGCCGAAAATCAAAGCCAGCTTTTCAATCGTTTATTCAAATGATTTGAGAGGACAAAGTGAACTATTTTTGCTAATTCTTCTGACAAAAAGAACAAAAATTTCTCCTTTTCTACTTGAAAATAATGTCTTGCTATCAATTGATTAAACTTGTCAACATCTCAGCAGCATACATACAAAATTAGGTAAAAACAATTGAATGAATTTATTCCGAAAGCGCCTATCCAACAATGCATTTATTATTAGAAAGGCCCTTTCGGAATAAATTCATTCAATTTAGTTTTTTAAAAATTCGATGCTTTAAAAAGTGTTTTAAAAGCTATCGATAGTGTTCATAGTTTCGAGTTGTTGCAACAAATTTTGATTTTGAGCTTTATGTGCTACTTTTTTCTACTTGATTTGCACACTTAAAATTAGCCTGAAACCCGGCTATTTGCGAAACTTTAATCGTTGAGTGCAAATTCAAGAAAATTTCATTTCACGTTTAAATGCATTTTAGGATAAAATCCTCTGCGTGTGTGTGTGAGTTGTGTTTTGCATTTGCACTTAGAAAAAATTCACTTTAGGAAACGAAGTAAATAACTTTATCTAAAATAGTATAACGCACGTACTCAATTCTGGCTTTATTTCGCTATGCTTTGATTGCCAAAAGGTGAAATCAAAACGAAAAATAACGGCTTCGAAATGCTCTTTGAAAGCTCTTTTGGAGAAAAGAAAAGAATCAAAATGCTTGAAAATAATTGCTGTACTTTATTCACTTGTTAAACTTACTTTAAGCGATATATAATGCTCAAAACTCGAATTCAAAAATGTCAAGTTTTAAAACTTTTTCATGCATACGTTTTCGTAATTTTCGAGCATGGAAAAAAGGCTTTGCTCTTTTTCATAATTATTCTCGGATTTTGACAAATTCTTTTTCGATTTCAAAAACTTTACGGTCATATTAACTCATGAATTACTTGTCTCTCTTGATTTACTTGTTTGACTTTTCTGACAAAATCATTAAAATTATTTTGATATCATTAAAATGTGTACATTCTAAATATAATTCGCAGCTTCTATTTTTTTCCATTAAATCTCAATTATCTTTATTTTTTAATTGTAGTTTTTTACTCTATGAAGAGAAAAGCTATTTTTAATTAGAAATGGATAAAAAATCAATTTATTAAATAAGATTAATTTTTTAAATTCAAGTTTTGATTGAAAAATAATTTTTCTTTCAAAAGAACTTTATTGAATAATTATCATTACCGAAAAATTCATCAGTCTTATCATTTTGAGCGATAAAATTATAAGCGAAGATGAAAGCATATGAATTCAGACCTCATAGATTTTAGAAAAAGTTTATAAAAAAATATTTTACTTCCTATCTTTTCTCTACTTTTAACTGCATCATCACAATTTTTTATGCAAATTTTTAAGAAAGCAAAGTTAAAAATTGACTGATTTTAACTTTTATGATCATAGATGTTTTGATTGCTTTATGTGAGCAATAATTTGCGAGGTTATGATTTTTTAGTTTTTTAAATTTTAAATTCAATTTTTAGCATCAATTCAATTTCGAAAATTTATTTCAACGTAAAAATAAATTAAATTGGCAAACACTTTTGACAAAATATTATTAACAGAGAGCAAAATTTTATGCAATAAAAAAATATTCACAAATTTTTTATTACCTTTAAAAATAACACGAGTTAATATTTCGATATCGACACATATAAGAGTAATTGATTTTAAATAATCTGGACAGAATTTTCATGAAATGATTCTTATTTAAAGCCTTTTATTGTGGGTTTTTTTCTCTAATAGATAAAATATTTAACATGGAATCTTTTGAAATATAGAATAGTTTCCATGTTCGATCATTATATTTTAGTTAAAGTTTCTCGATTTAATTTTCGCACAGCGAGTGCAATTTAATGATAAATTTTTGACTCGAATTAAATTAATTATACACTCTACTATTATTGTAATGAATTACTCTTCTGTTTAATTGAAGTAATTTGTTTTTTTAAAATAAATGATTAAAAGAAATTAAGCTCTTAACTCTTGATTATTGATGTGTTTTTAAAAGAATATGTTGAGAAGTATTGTCAAAGATCATTTAAATTGTGCACTTTATAGGCTTATAATCTGCTAAAAATATGATTTAATTTATGACATTAAATATGACTTTAAGTAAGTGCTGTTGAGCGAATGCAAATAAGATTGATTTATTGCATGAAAGGGCGTTCACTTTTTAATCATTTTTATGGAGTGAAAAAACAAATGAAGAGCTCTATAATTTTAGTATCATCTTCCTAAAACTATATTTAATGTGATTTCTAAATTACGCCTGATCTTTACTGTCGAGTAGAGCATGAAAAGAGTTCATTTT